>CM077152.1:534291-597709 GCA_039583875.1 Platanthera guangdongensis | reverse complement strand
TTTTCTGGGTATCGTTTATTTTCTTACTTTTATTGATGATTACTCTCGCATGACGTGGGTTATATCTTCTTCGGGATCGCTCTGAACTTCCCGCGTATTTCGGGCCTTCATAACTTGAGACTCGCACTCAGTTCTCTGCACCTATTCGCACTATTCGCACTGACAATGCGCGGGAGTACACCAGTCATACATTTGCCACCCTCTGCTCTGAGTTCGGCATTCTTCACCAAACATCCTGTCCGTACACACCACAACAGAATGGTGTCGCTGAGCGCAAGAATCGTCACCTTCTTGATGTCGCTCGCTCGCTTATGCTTCAAATGCAGGTTCCCAAACCATACTGGAACTACGCTCTCTCCACGGCTTGCTTCCTCATCAACCGCCTCCCGTCTTCCGTCCTCCAGTATGCTACTCCTTTCAGCCTCCTCTTTCCCACAACTCCGCCTTTTCCCCTTCCGCCACGGGTGTTTGGGTGTACCTGCTACGTTCACCACCTTGGTCCCTCCACGGACAAGTTGGACCCTCGTGCCACCAAGCAGATCTTTGTCGGGTACTCGCGCACTCAGAAGGGTTATGTATGTTATTCGCCTACTACCCGCAAGGTTACTGTCTCGCCTGACGTAACTTTCCGTGAAGATCTTCCATTCTTTCCTGCTCCGGATATCGCTCTGCATCCCGCTCCCGTCGTTCGTCCTGTCATTCCTGCTCCTCACTCCTCAGCCTCTCTCCCTTCCCCGCCTCCGGTCCGTCCACCACCTCCGGTTATCCGGGTCTATTCTCGTCGCTCTCCTCATTCTGTGGCTCCTCTGCAGTCGGCTTCGCCCTCTGGTGCTCTGCTCCCTGCTGCTCCGGCTCCCGTCTCCACCGCTCATCCGATGGCGAACTACGTCTCGCTCCATCGCCTCTCCCCCTCTCTTCTTCACTTTACCACCTCCTTATCTTCTGTTTCAGTCCCTAACTCTTTGCAGGAGGCGCTTCACCATCCTGGCTGGCGGGCTGCCATGGACGAAGAAATGACGGCCCTTTGGGCCAATCAGACCTGGGTCTTGGTTCCCTTACCTCCCGGTCAGCACCCTGTTGGATGCAAATGGGTCTTCGTCATCAAGCATGCTCCGGATGGCACTATTGCCCGACTGAAGGCCCGTCTTGTGGCCCGTGGCTTCACACAACAGGAGGGCCTCGACTATGAGGAAACATTCTCTCCGGTGGCCAAGCTTAACACTGTCCGCGTTCTTCTCTCCGTCGCGGTACACCGCCGCTGGCCCCTTCATCAGCTTGATATCAAGAACGCCTTTTTGAATGGCGACCTTCAGGAAACTGTCTACATGCGCCAACCGCCCGGGTTTGAGACCACGGGGGAGTCTCGGGTCTGTCTTCTCAAAAAGTCCATCTATGGTCTCAAACAGTCCCCACGGGCGTGGTTTGACAAGTTTAGCAAGGTGGTTCGGGACATGGGGTTCACTCGGAGCTCTGCAGATTTCTCCCTTTTTACCCGACACCGGGCCACTGGCACCATTCTTCTATTGGTTTATGTTGACGACATCATTCTCACTGGGGATGACTCAAAGGGGATTCAAGACGTCAAATAACACCTGAGCACTGTTTTTCAGACTAAAGATCTGGGGAAACTTCGCTACTTCCTTGGTCTCGAGATCGCCCGGCGGCCGGACGGTTTGGTACTCTCCCAACGGAAGTACTGTCTCGATCTTCTCAAAGATGCTGGTCAGTCTGGTTGCAAGCCCGCGTGTACCCGATGGAGGCAAATCACAAATTATGCGCTCATGCTTCGGATGACGATTTGCTTCTTCCGAACCCGGAATACTATCGACGCCTTGTGGGCAAGTTGATCTATCTAACAGTCACAAGGCCAGATATATCATTTGCAGTTGGGGGTTGTCAGTAGGTTCATGCATGCCCCCCGGGCTTCTCATCTCCAAGCGGTTGAACGGATTCTCCGATACCTTAAGGGAGCTCCAGGCCAAGGGCTGGTTTACAAAACCTCCGACTCTGCTCCCGCATTGGTTGCCTATTCTGATGCTGACTATGCGGGTTCCCTGGACGATCGAAGGTCAACTAGTGGGTTCTGTACGTATTTTGGTGGGCATCTTATTACTTGGAAGAGTAAGAAACAAGCTGTGGTGGCTCGTTCCTCTGCAGAGGCTGAATACAGATCGATGGCCTCAGTTGTTTCAGAACTCACATGGCTTGAAAGTCTCCTTACTGACCTAGGAGTAAAACTCCCCTCCTCTGCTGTTCTATTTTGTGATAGTCAAGCCGCCATACACATCGCAAAGAATCCGGTCTTTCATGAGCGCACAAAACATATCGAGGTTGACTGTCACTTTGTTCGTGAAAAGGTTCAATTGAAGAAACTTGAATTAAAGCATGTTCCAGGAACTGATCAAGTTGCCGACATCCTCACAAAGGCCTTATCAAGCACTATGTTCTACCAATGTTTGTCCAAGCTGGGTGCATATGACCTATACGCTCCAGCTTGCGGGGGAGTGTTGGAAAAGCCCACTTAACATTAGGCCCATTTGTATAGCATTTATTGCTTTTTCTCTCCTCTCTTTAGTCCCACATTGTGTATAGGACTTTTCTCTCTCTTTCTCTCATCTATATATATGTACTCATTCTTTGTATTTGTATCAAGTGGACATATATACAAGGTTGGCTTTCTCCATTTCTACATTAATAAATTAAAATGCTTGGATTCTCTATTGCATCTTTTGTTATCTATTGTAGTTTTCTCCAATCATCTGCAGCAATAGAGTAAACATTATTTAAAGTAAAACCTTTCTTTATAATATCTTCAACCATTTAATGAGCAAAAAATGGGAGTTGCGGAGATGAGAATGCTTAGGTGGATGTGTGGATACACGCGATTAGATAAAAGTAAGAATGAATGAATTAGCACCAATTGGAGAGAAAATGCGAGAAGCTCGACTTAGATGGTTGGGACACGTACAAAGGAGACCATTAGAGGCACCGGATAGGCGTCGTGAGAGTCTAGTCACTAGGCATGTTAAACGAGGGAGGGGTAGACCAATAAAGACTTGAAATGAAACTATAAGGAAAGACATGATGTGCTTAGGCATTAGTGAGATTATGACAAAAGATAGGGCAAAGGATCCATATAGCCAACACCATTCTAGTGGGCTAAAGGCTTGAGTGTTGTTGTTGTTCTATCTTCAACCATTTCATTGATGACAGTGATCTCAATTCCAGATAGAACCGATTTCACAAATGATTGTGCATTTTCAGTAATGTTTTGATGAGGTTTTGATTCGGTAAATATTACGCAGGTTCCTTTGAAAAACATAAGTGACTCAAAAAAAATCATCTGTCCAGGTATACAAGGAATATGAATATCTCCTTCATATTCAAGACCTTTTTTCTTAGATTTTCAAATGCTTGAACTGCATAAGTTTCAGAGTTTCTCTCCATATAAGCTTCAATATTCATTAATTGTTTTCTAGTTTAATTTTCAACATTGGGATTTAGAAAATCCTCTTTTGTTCTTCCAGCACTAACTTGCAAACAACATGCCTCCATTTTATCAGTAATGTCAGTATATTAAAGTCCATCACTTTCATGAATTCTCTCAAATGCTTCTCTAGTGGCATCATTCATTGTAACTGTAAATGGAGCATTCAATTTTTCTAATACTTCTTGAGCAACAACATCAACAAAGATTCTAGGAGATGGAATATTCATTCTTTTCATCTTCCTATGCAGCTTCCTTTCTTCTTTTGAGTATCCTATGGAATATTCATTCTTATCATAATTTGTAGCTGAGTTTTAGGAATGGCAACATGTGAAGAACTTTAGCACATCAACACTTTTCCAACTGTTGGAACCAGCTTTCTGGTCCCTCCTAGAGTTCGAAGCAGAATGCAACCCACACGTACTCTCCTTGCGCTACCGCCCTGACGAGAGTCAGCGACCTGGAAACAGACCGAGGGGACTCAACTTGGAGGTCCCGCCTCTTACCCGGAAGAACTATCAGTCTTCCCCTCCCTAGCCAGTGTTGAGCTAGGTGCCTGAGAGGGAAAAAGTGGGAAGGTTCAACAACAACCCATTCTCAGGCACCTTATCGGTCTATTTATAGGTTTCTGAATCTGCTCTGCAAATATCACTTTCAAACCATCTCAAAATGGCCAAAACACCCTGGACCGGGTCTGCTAATAGCCCAACTCCGCTGTACTGGAGAGCTATACGCAGGCCTCCAGGGGTAAAAATGTAAAACCGTCTGGGGCCCAAAGGTAAAAATCCCCCTTATGGTTTAAAATTGGTAGAGCTGTTAGTCTCCTGCGGCGAGTGGGGGAGGTGCTGCCGGGCGAGACGGACGCCATGCTCGTCTCGCCGCCTTTCCGGCATGTGAGCTCTCTCGCCTTCTTGGGTGACTCCGCCCACTAGAAGGTCTCGCCTACTTCAGAGGTTGCTCCCTCTCGCCTCCCGTAGGCGAGCATCCTATCATCTCGCCAGTCGTCCCTTCGCCCGCTGGACCGTCTCTCTCGCGAGCCCCAGGTTGTACACAATCCCCGCTCTTTTCGAGGTTGTCCTAACCTCGGAAAGATAAGTCCAACCGTGGCTCGCGATGCTAAGGTTCCTTTGTGGGAATCTTGGGTGGGCCCCTCCTCCCCCGTATTGTCTATAAATATGAGGAGGAAGCCTTCACTTGGGAACTCTTTTTGCCTTCGTCCTTTCTTCCGGAATGTCTCATAGTCAAAGTTTTCGTGAGCGTCTTGCGATTGTGCGAAGGCAGAACAAAGCCGGCACAGATGCCCTTTTCCCAGATCTGGGGCGCACTCCCCCCGCAGCCCTCCGCCCTCTCGCACCAAGAAAGCGAAAGCCGTCTGCGCTCCTCTCTCAGCAGGCGCAACCTCTTCGGCCGCTCCGATAGACGCCCCGTTCTCTTCCTCAGGGGAGAGACAGGTGATTACGTTATTTTTCCTCTCCCCTGTCTTGCCTGTCTGATTATGCTTTCGCAGGGAAGTCCTGCTGATTCGCCGGTGCCTGCCGATCCTCATGACAGCGTAAGTCAAGTCCCTCAGCGCACGGACTCGCCCAAGGTGGCCTCCCCACCTCCCTCGCGGAGAGAAAACCTCTCGCGAGTGGTGGGGAATCCTCGAATCCCAAGTAAGATCTTTTTCCGTTTTCCTTCTCGCCTTTTGGTTGATTTGCCTTCTTTCGCTCGGCTTGCGCGGGTTCACCCTTGTTTGTAACCTTTCACTATTTTCGCAGGCATCCACTTTGAATCTGATACTGAGGAAGCTCCCGCATCTCCCCCCCTCTCGCCCCTTCCCCATCCGAGCGAGATCGAGGACTACCTAGGTGATCCCATGGACCCTCTGGAGTTGAAACGGAGGACTGCCCGGATGTTTCGCAAATACACACACATAATCCGCGAGATGGAGCTCGAGAAGCAAGCCTCCGACCGGCGCATGGAGTGGATGAAAGCAGATCATCACCGTCTTTCCGCGATGGTGGAGGCGGACGGGGTGCTGGACGGGACTGACCCCCAGGCTATACTGAACGAGACGGATGAACATCTCCGTCTCGCGCGCCGCGGCGTGATCGCTGCTCGCGCCTTTCACCTCCCTGGCCGCCCACCATGCGCGGGAGGTAAGGATGGCCGCTGGCGGTGGGTGCGGAACTAGGCAGTCTCAGCCCGTCTCGCCTTCCCGGATCTCGTTTTTTGCTAATGTCGTTGTTTTATTACTGCTATGTTGTACAAACTTATTCGGACGAGACGCCCCCTTCTGCGGGACGGTTTCATTTTTTGGCTCTGGGTCACGCAATGGTCGCATCGTGCCGTCTTTTCATTATTGCAGTCTTTTCATTAGATATTATTTTATTTCATTATTCTATTAACCCTGCAATGATGGCTTGCCTCGAAAGGGTGCCTGCGGCGCCTCCGTCTCTTGAGTTCTAGAGAGAGAGTGAGAGGGGAAATGAAATTAAGAGAGAGAGAGAGAGAGAGAGGGGGAGGGAACGAGGCGTCGGGACGTCCCCTCATGTCCCGCCGCCTTACTTTCCCGCCCTTTTCTCTACCCCTTATAAATACCTTCAACCACCACCGTTGCCTCTCACTATTCTAAGCTGTTCTTTTCGACCCCGGCTCCCGTTCCACCTTCATCGTCTCGCGCCTCTCTTTCTGGGCCATCCCCTTCTGCTTTCTCGTTTTCTCGCCAATCATGGGGAAGAAGAAGCTCGAAGAGGGCGAGGGCCGCAGCCGTTGTGGGAAACGTTTCGTCGACCATGACTTCCCTCTCGGCCAACTGCCGGAGGAAGACCATGCCCACTTCGCTCGCGAGTACCTCTCCGATTGCTACCCGTCTCGCCCGCCTAAGGTGGGCGAGTGCATCAACACCTTTTACTCCCATGAGCTGGCTTTCCCGATCTCGCACTTTGAGGCGGGACTGAGGCTCCCCCTCTGGCCAGAGGTGAAATTGGTGCTGAAATACTTTGGGGTCGTCCCGGCCCAGTTCAACCCCAATGCTATCTCCATGCTGGTCGCCTTTGCTTGCTACCTGCGGCGAGAGCGCGTCGAATTCAGTCTAACCGCCTTCCGCAAGCTGTTTGTCTACCATGCCAAGGACGACGGCATCTCTTACTTCACAGGTCAAGGTCTCAAAGTATGCGAGACCCCGAATAAGAATCATCATTGGTTGACACGGTTTGTCTTCATACGCGGGGATCTAGGAGGCATCCCCCTCGCCCCGGTATCCCCTGCCGAGTGTTATTACGATACCCCCAAAGTGGGGGGCGCCGAAAAGGAACTCTGCGACTTTTTCGTGGGAAAGAATTTTGAAGTCCAATACCTACGGCGAGACCTGGACTCGCTGCCTGCCGTCTTTCCGGGCGAAGGTAAACCTCTATTCCCCTCTGTCCCTGTAAAAATTTTCCTCCCGCTCACTGCTACCATTTCTAGGAGAAAGGACCGTTCCCGTCAATCCCCCCTACCGGAGCAACCGAGCTCTAGCTCTAGCGAACATGGCGGCGGAGGCTGCGAAAGATACGCTAACCTCTGTCGCCAAGAAGAGGCCTGCAGGCGAGAGTTCCTCCCGCCCCAGCCCTAAGAAGAAGAAGAAGAAGACCGTGACCTTCGAGAAGGAAAAGCCGGCCAGGAGAAGAGAAGAGCTCGAGGGGTCTCTTTCACCTATCACCTTGTCGTCTCCCTCGCCTCCTCGTCAGCCCGTCTCGCCAACCCGCGAGACGATATCTGCAGAACCAGCCACCCACGGTCGTGCTCAGCCTCCTCCGCCTTCTCCTGGCTCATCGAGTCGCCCGGCTCCCGCCTCGCACCCCAACTACAACATGGGGCCCGTGATGGAGGATGACGCCGGCGAGCCGGTTCTAAAATGGGAGCAGGATTCTAACCGAGTGTCGGTGTCCACCCTTCTCCCTTCCTGGAAGGAACAGGACCGTCCCACCGGCCACGCCTTTTCGCTAGGCTTCGGGCTTTATGGCGGTCTTGGCTCAGAACCCGCTGACAACGAGGCCTCGCGGGACCTCATTCTGAGAAGCGTCCACTCGCAATTTCGCTCCCTGGAGCTCGCGCATCGCGTCTCGCGCCGTCTGGTCTTCAATAACAGGAAATGGAAAGAGGCGGAGACCGGTCTCGCCGCGGAGCGAGAGAAGTCTATTGATTGGAGAAGCGGTTGAATGTTGCTGACAAACTCCTTGCACAGAGCCAGGGTGGCGTGGTAAGTTCCCTTATCTTTGCCTCGCCCGCCTAGCCCTTCCCCCTAATGGTTCTCTCACTTCTCCCCCCCCCTTTCTCGCAGGATGCCGAGACGGCGAATAGGATGCGCTCGCGCATCGAGGAGCTGGAGGGAGAGATCGAGAAGCTGAAAGCCGAGAACCTCCGCCTTCAGAGCCGCGCGACGCCCCCCCCGGATCCGTTTCCCGTTTCTTCCCGATATTCTGTGGATGAGGTGGAGGCCATCTGCCGGGACTCGAACATCAAGACAGCGGAGGTCGTCCTTAAGATGATGAAGGAGCTGGGGGTGGTGCGCGCCGACGCGGAGGCGGTGACCGTCCGCGACCTGGTCCCTCGTTTGTTCGACGAGTCGGACGGCAGTGCCTCCTCTGACAATGAGTAGCGCACCATCCCTCTCAACGTTTTCTTCTCGCCCTCATCTTTTTGTTTAACACTTATGGCTCTTGTTTCCTTTCTTAAAGGGAGAGCGAGGTGTCTCTGCCTCACTAATTTTTTGTTTAAAAACTCTTTATATGCTGATGGCCGTTTCCCCTTTTGGGGCGCTGCGCAATAGTCATTTAGGAGTTACTTTATTTTAACTGCTAGTTTGATTTTCCATCCTCTCGCTTAGCTTCTAGTCCGAAAGGTAGGGCTATTTTTTGGGACGCCGTTTAATTATTATTGTTATTGCCTTCCATTTCGCTTAAAAACCCGCGCGAGGCATCCTGTATTGCTTTTTACCTGTCTTGATAACCTCCGCCGGCGCTGCACTGCGAGATCATCTCGCCACAAAATTTCTGGGTCCAGTCGTCTCGCCAGCCGGTTTCGGCCACGTCAGCTCTCTTGATCCTGGGACGGGGAAAACCCTCCCTCCCGCGGCGAGACCCCCTATGGCGAGTGCCGGCCAGGGATTTCCTTCCCCGGCCCTATTCCTGGTCACTCTCTGTTTCAGGGACTGTCCCTCTCTTGCCGAGTCTTGGATTTTCCTCCACGCGAATTCTTACCCTTAGACTTGCCTCCCAAGTGAGTACCGTCCTCCCGAAACACCCTCAACCACCGAGCGAGCCTACAGCCCTGCCAGCTAGATGGGAGCCTGGCCAGCGGGTCTGCTCGGGGTCTCCTCTCCAAAACGCCACCAACCACCGAGTGAGCCTACAGCCCTGCCAGCTAGGTGGGAGCCTGGTCAGCGGGTCTACTCGGGGTCTCCTCTCCAAAACACCACCAACCACCGAGTGAGCCTACAGCCCTGCCAGCTAGATGGGAGCCTGGTCAGCGGGTCTGCTCGGGGTCTCCTCTCCAAAACACCACCAACCACCGAGTGAGCCTACAGCCCTGCCAGCTAGATGGGAGCCTGGTCAGCGGGTCTGCTCGGGGTCTCCTCTCCAAAACACCACCAACTACCGAGTGAGCCTACAGCCCTGCCAGCTAGATGGGAGCCTGGTCAGCGGGTCTGCTCGGGGTCTCCTCTCCAAAACACCACCAACCACCGAGTGAGCCTACAGCCCTGCCAGCTAGATGGGAGCCTGGTCAGCGGGTCTGCTCGGGGTCTCCTCTCCAAAACACCACCAGCCACCGAGTGAGCCTACAGCCCTGCCAGCTAGATGGGAGCCTGGTCAGCGGGTCTGCTCGGGGTCTCCTCTCCAAAACACCACCAACCACCGAGTGAGCCTACAGCCCTGCCAGCTAGATGGGAGCCTGGTCAGCGGGTCTGCTCGGGGTCTCCTCTCCAAAACACCACCAACCACCGAGTGAGCCTACAGCCCTGCCAGCTAGATGGGAGCCTGGTCAGCGGGTCTGCTCGGGGTCTCCTCTCCAAAACACCACCAACCACCGAGTGAGCCTACAGCCCTGCCAGCTAGATGGGAGCCTGGTCAGCGGGTCTGCTCGGGGTCTCCTCTCCAAAACACCACCAACCACCGAGTGAGCCTACAGCCCTGCCAGCTAGATGGGAGCCTGGTCAGCGGGTCTGCTCGGGGTCTCCTCTCCAAAACACCACCAACCACCGAGTGAGCCTACAGCCCTGCCAGCTAGATGGGAGCCTGGTCAGCGGGTCTGCTCGGGGTCTCCTCTCCAAAACACCACCAACCACCGAGTGAGCCTACAGCCCTGCCAGCTAGATGGGAGCCTGGTCAGCGGGTCTGCTCGGGGTCTCCTCTCCAAAACACCACCAACCACCGAGTGAGCCTACAGCCCTGCCAGCTAGATGGGAGCCTGGTCAGCGGGTCTGCTCGGGGTCTCCTCTCCAAAACACCACCAACCACCGAGTGAGCCTACAGCCCTGCCAGCTAGATGGGAGCCTGGTCAGCGGGTCTGCTCGGGGTCTCCTCTCCAAAACACCACCAACCACCGAGTGAGCCTACAGCCCTGCCAGCTAGGTGGGAGCCTGGTCAGCGGGTCTGCTCGGGGTCTCCTCTCCAAAACACCACCAACCACCGAGTGAGCCTACAGCCCTGCCAGCTAGATGGGAGCCTGGTCAGCGGGTCTACTCGGGGTTGTTTCTACAAAGCATCTCGCCCCCGGTGCCTCACAGGGGTCACCCACACTTCTACCAAGAGAGGACATCGGGACGATAAGCATTACACAATAACAATAAAAGGATACTGTGAAGTATAGTGCTACGGGTAAAATCTCTTCAAATCATCCCCACTCCGGGCTCGCTCGAGAGATACCCCGTCCACATTCTGGAGGTGGTACCCTCCTGACTTTAAGACTTCTTTTATTACAAAAGGACCCTCCCAATTTGGGTTAAGTTTCCCTACCGAGGCTCCTCTACCCGCCGCGTCAACCTTTTTTAGGACCAAATCTCCTTTCGCAAATTGCTTAACCCTTACATGCTTATCGAAGTACCTCGCCATTCGGCGCTTGACTTCCTCCTGCCGGACCACCGCTAAATCTCGGAGCTCCTCCACGAGATCCAACGAAAGCCTCTGCTCTTCTTCGTTCTCTGTCCTCCATCCTTCGGCTCCCTCCCTTGCAACCACTATTCTTGGCGATGCGATCTCGAACTCGACAGGTATGACGGCCTCTGAGCCGTGAGAGAGCTTAAACGGGGTTTCTCCCGTGGCTGTGTTTGGTGTGGTTCTCAAGGCCCACAGCACGGAAGGTAATTGTTCCACCCAGCTTCCTCTCAAATTCTCCACCTTTTTCTTCAATAGATTGACGATGACCTTGTTAGCCGCCTCGACCTGTCCGTTACTCCGCGGATGGTGAACAGAGGCAAAGCGGAGATCTATCCCCAAACGAATACAGAAATCCACGAACTCCCTGCTTGCAAACTGGGGTCCATTATCCGTCACAATGGCTAGGGGCAACCCATGCCGGCAGACGATCTCCCCCCAAACGAAGTTCTTGACCACCTGCGAGGTTACCTTAGCCAGTGCTTTCACCTCCAGCCACTTTGAGAAGTAATCCACCATGACTATTAGGAACTTCCTTTGGCCACTTGCTTGGGGAAAGGGGCCAACCAGATCTAGCCCCATATAGCGAATGGCCAGGGAGCTGTGATGGTCCGCAACCTCTGGGCCGGGAGGAGCTGAAGAGGGGCGAACTCCTGGCACTTCTGGCACTTTCTTGCAAATTCCTCCGCATCTCTCCTAAGGGTAGGCCAAAAGTATCCCTGCCTCAGCACCCTTCCTTCTAAAGTCCGGCTCCCCGAGTGACTTCCACATTCCCCGGAGTGGATCTCTTGCAGAACCCTAGGAGCCTCTTCCTCCGACACACACTTGGCCAGCAATCCTGTCAGGGTCTTGCGATATAAAACTCCATCCTTCAATAGGTAGTATGCCGACTTGTATCTGGTGCGCCTCTTGTCGAGCTCCGTCGCAGGTAACTGTCCTGATGCCAAAAAGGTGATAAAGGGATCCATCCACGACCTTTGTTGGCACACTTCCATAAGTTCTCCTTCCTTTATGGATGGTCTGAAGAGTTCCGTTACCGTTCCCCCGGCCCGAGGGCCGTGCTTGGCGAGTTGGTCGGCTCGGGTGCTCTCCTCTCTCGGGATGTGTTGAATTGAGAAACTTCGGAACTGCCCTATGATGTCCTTGACCTTTCCCAAATACAGCTGGAGGGCTGGCTCCCTGACCTCGAACTCCCCTTTGATCCGCCCTGCCACCACCATGGAGTCTGTCGAGGCCTCAATGTCCTGTATGCCCAGCTCCCGGGCTAACCTCAGCCCCGCAATGACCGCCTCATATTCTGCCTGGTTGTTGGTGACTGTGAAATGAATCTTCAAGGCTTGCTCAATATGGGTCCCCTCCGGACTGGTCAAGACCACTCCCCCCCCAAAAGAGTTTTTTCCTGACGCTCCATCCACTAACATTTTCCAAGCTGCTCGAGGGGGCGTCTCCGCTTCTCGGACCTCGACCACATAGTCTGCTAAGAAGTCGGCCACCGCCTGCGCCTTGATGGCGAGCCGTGGAACGAAGACGAGATCAAATTCGCTGAGCTCTATTGACCATTTTGCCAGCCTTCCCGAATGTTCTACCCCGCTCAAGATGTTACGTAGAGGGTGGTCAGTCACCACTCGGATGGAATGCGCCTGGAAATACGGTCTGAGCTTTCGGGCCGAGACGATGAGGGCAAATGCTAATTTTTCCAGGATGGGGTATCCGAGTTCCGCCTTCTTCAGGACCCTGCTCACGTAATAAATTGGGAATTGTTTCTTTCCTTCTTCACGTACAAGAACCGAGCTTACCGCCTCCGCCCCTACCCCCAAGTATAGGAACAGGTCTTCGGCTTCCCTTGGTCCTTGGAGTAGAGGCGTCTGGGTAAGCTGCTGCTTTATGGCCTGAAAAGCCGTCTCGCACTCCGCGGTCCACTCGAAACCCTTACCCCCTCGCAGCGTTCGAAAGAAGGGTGAGCATCTCTCCCCCGCCCGAGAAAGGAACCTGCTCAGCCCGACCAACTTTCCTGTGAGACGCTGGACTTCCTTCGCATTCCGAGGCGACTCCAGTTCTAGGATTGCTCTTACTTTTTCGGGGTTGGGCTCCACCCCGGAGGGAGTGAGTAGATGCCCCAGGAATCTCCCTCTGCTAGCGCCGAAAACGCACTTCAGGGGGTTAAGCCTCATTTTATACTTCCTCAAGGTTTTAAAGGTTTCCTCCAGATCTAGGACATGAACCCCGAGGTCCTTGCTTTTGATCATCAAGTCGTCTACGTAAACCTCGAGGTTCCTTCCTTTCTGTTCTCGGGAAATTCGATCCATCATCCTTTGATAGGTTGCGCCCGCATTTTTCAAACCGAAGGGCATCATGTTAAAGCAGAAGCACCCATCCTCCGTGACGAAGGTGACGTCCTTAACGTCCGGAGGATGCATGCGTATTTGATGGTACCCAGAAAACGCGTCCAAGAAACTCATAAAGGGGAAACCGACGGCTGAGTCAACCAGCGCGTCGATTCGGGGCAGCGGATAACAATCCTTAGGGCATGCTTTATTTAAAAGAGAAAAATCTACGCACATCCTCCACTTACCCTCCCCCTTTTGGACCATTACAACATTACTCACCCACCCCGGATACTTACAGGCGGACACAAACCCCGCCTTAAGCAGTTTTTCCACTTCCTCTCTAATAGGTCCGGCCATCTTCGAGGCGATGGCCCTCTTCTTCTGTTGTATGGGGCGGGTGTTGGGGTCCAGATTGAGGCGGTGACAGGCGACGTCTGCATCGACCCCTGGCATGTCTGCGGCGCTCCACGCGAAGACGTCAATATTGTTTTGCACGCAGGTCCTGACCTTCTCCCGGTCCTCCGGGTTGAGCTCACCACTGATTTTTATCCTTTCCACCCGGCCTTCCTTGGTGCGTATTTCTACCTCCAGGACCTCCACCGCAGCTTTCAGCCTGGATGGTTCCTCCTCTTCCTCCTGTTCTGCCTGCTTACCCTGCTGCTGGACTTTGTCTTCTACGTTGGCCATCATTCTCTCTTCCCCCGGCTGCTCCGCCTCCCACTTGCTCGCGCCCTCCTTTTCCTGCCAGGAGGCTCTTCTCTTTTCTGGACGGGTCCCCTCCCCGGGCGACCCGCCCACCTCTTCCGTCTTCCTCTTCTCCTTCCTCCCTTCCTCTTCTTTTTGCCCCACTTCCCCTGCCGCTTCCGTCTCTCCTCCCTCCGCTCCAGCCATTTCTAGCTCCTCCGCAATGCCTTCAACCACTACTACTCCTCCCTCTCCTCCATCACCTTCCTCTCCTCGCTCTTCTGTCATCCCCGTCTCCCCGAACTTCTCTCCCGCCATCGCTGGCTCCCCCGCAATGCCTCCAACCACTACTACTCCTCCCTCTCCATCACCTTCCTCTCCTCGCTCTTCTGTCATCCCCGTCTCCCCGAACTTCTCTCCCGCCATCGCTGGCTCCCCCGCAATGCCTCCAACCACTACTACTCCTCCCTCTCCTCGTTCTTCTTCGCCTCCCTGTTCTTGTTGTAATCGCTCCATCCTCTTTTCCAACTCCTCTGCGTCCCCCTGCCAGGAGATTGTGTTTACTGCCGTCACGTAGCATTCCCTCGCTGCCTTCGGATCTCCTCGTACCCTGATTTGGGTACCTCCAGAATTCAGCTTCAAGCATTGGTGAAACGACGATGGAACGCATCTGAAAGCGCTGATCAAGGGGCGCCCAAAGATAGCGTTGTAGCTACTGGGGGCATCCACTATGACAAAACGGCAATTTCGGGATAGTCCTCCCAGGGTTACTTGGAGTCCTACACCCCCCTCAACCTCTTTCCTTTCTCCTGAGAATCCAAACAGTGGTCCATCCGCTGTCAGTACCCTCCGTGCCTCCACCCTCATCGCATTGAATGCCTTCTTAAAAATCACGTTCACCGAGCTTCCATTGTCGACCAGGATCCGCGACACCGTGAAGTTCTCGATGGCGGTCCGTATCACTAACGCGTCACAAAAGGGGTCCTCATGGTCGGGCATGTCTTTTCTTGAAAACGTGATCTTTTCATCTGGAGGAGGGGATTGTGACGTCGAGGCGACACTTCGGCGGTACATAGTGTGAAGGCTCGCCCTTCGGGCCGCCTCTATCCCCACTCCCCCATTGATCACCCCCACCAGCCCACGATCCCCTTCATCCGCACGGTCCACACACCGATCCTCTTCCCCTGTAGTTGTTACTTCCTCTATCCGCACCGGCCTTGGTTGTTCCCCAGCTCCTCGAGTCCTCCTTAACTCCAAGAAATCCGGGCAGGTAGCCGTTGCGTGGCCTTCCTCCTCGTGGAAGTCACAGTAGGGCAACGCCACCCCCCCCTCCGGTCCCCCTTCCTGAGGGTCCCTCCTTCTCCCTGCTCCTGCTCCTCTTCCTCTTGCCCGGCCCCTTCCTCTACCTCGGCCGATGGCCATGGCCTGCTGCGGAGGAGGTAGGGGCGGTCTATGACCATACCCCCACCCCATCTGATTGAACCTTCCCGGTCCTCCTTGTTGATTTCTTCCCCCTTGGGGAAATCCTCTTCCTTGCCCGGGGGCCGTCCCCCCCTGCTGCCTCCATCCCAACTCTGGATACGCCGGCGCCCTCGGCTCGTCTCTTCTCCTCGCTTCCTGCTGCCTCCCCCCTGTCTCCCTCGACTCTATCTCGGTAAGCCTTGCCAACTTTTTCGCAAAAGCCGGGTTCGCCGCCTCCATCGCTATTTCCTTGGCCGCCTTCTCCATCAAGCCCTCAAAGGAGAGCGGAGCCTTCCGGGTGAGGCTCATCTTGAAGAATCCTTCCCGCAGTCCCACTGTGAAAGCCATCTGGAGGGCGAAGCCCGGTACCTCCTGTATATCCAGAATCTCCTCTTGGAACCTATCCACGTACTGGGCCAGGGATTCATCCGCCTTCTGCTTGATCAAAAAGATCGATTCCGGGTTCTTCTTCCTCTTCTTAGACGTGGAGAATCGAAGTTGGAAACTCCTACTCAAGTCCTCGAAACAATATATCGAGCCTGCCGGGAGTTGATGGAACCAGTCCCTAGCTTTGTCTTTCAAAGTGATCGCGAAGAGGCGACACTTAAACGCGTCCGTCATGGGCCTGATTGAGACAGCGTCTTCGAACCACTGCAGATGATGGAGGGGATCGTCCTTCCCTACATAGTAATTCATCTCGGGCTCCCTGAAGCCCTCCGGGACCGGAGCAGACAGGACTAGCTCGCAAAAGGGGGACCCTCTCGCCGCCGGTCTCGCCACCTCTACTCGCGCGACGACCTCCCCTGGCGCGAAGGTACTCGCCGGACTTGGGAACAGCTCCCTTCCCGCCATGTCCCTCCCGGTCCCTTCCAGCATCACCTCCTTTCCCGGCCTTCTCCCCGGGGCGTCTTCTCCTACTCGCGCCGAGACGAGTTCCTCCTGAGTCGCGAGGGCTGGCGCTGCGGGCAGTGGAGTTGAACAGTCTCCCTGCCGCGAGATCCCTTGCAATAGATCCATGATCCCCTTGATCGAAGCCAGGAACTCCGTTCTCCCTACATATCCCCCCTGATTGTCTGACTCCCCTCCTTCTCCTTCTCCATGATCTCCCGCCATGTTGGTTGCTCAAGGTTCTTCTCTGAGGGCTGCGCTCCACGCTCACCGCACCAAAAATGTTGGAACCAGCTTTCTGGTCCCTCCTAGAGTTCGAAGCAGAATGCAACCCACACGTACTCTCCTTGCGCTACCGCCCTGACGAGAGTCAGCGACCTGGAAACAGACCGAGGGGACTCAACTTGGAGGTCCCGCCTCTTACCCGGAAGAACTATCAGTCTTCCCCTCCCTAGCCAGTGTTGAGCTAGGTGCCTGAGAGGGAAAAAGTGGGAAGGTTCAACAACAACCCATTCTCAGGCACCTTATCGGTCTATTTATAGGTTTCTGAATCTGCTCTGCAAATATCACTTTCAAACCATCTCAAAATGGCCAAAACACCCTGGACCGGGTCTGCTAATAGCCCAACTCCGCTGTACTGGAGAGCTATACGCAGGCCTCCAGGGGTAAAAATGTAAAACCGTCTGGGGCCCAAAGGTAAAAATCCCCCTTATGGTTTAAAATTGGTAGAGCTGTTAGTCTCCTGCGGCGAGTGGGGGAGGTGCTGCCGGGCGAGACGGACGCCATGCTCGTCTCGCCGCCTTTCCGGCATGTGAGCTCTCTCGCCTTCTTGGGTGACTCCGCCCACTAGAAGGTCTCGCCTACTTCAGAGGTTGCTCCCTCTCGCCTCCCGTAGGCGAGCATCCTATCATCTCGCCAGTCGTCCCTTCGCCCGCTGGACCGTCTCTCTCGCGAGCCCCAGGTTGTACACCAACAATGGCTGCAAGAAACCTGAACTCTTCTATTACCTCCATCTGTTTAATATTATATGGTTTTGAGCCAAAGTAGCCCAGTACAAGAAGTGCATTCTTGACATTTTCTTTCGACACTTCTTCATCCAAAGCATTTTCGTCGAGATCAAACGTTTCAAAATTCATATTATTTTATTTGATCAAACATTTTCAATCATGTCATCCATCACACCCGAGTCGATGATCCACTCAGAAGGGGATGAAGACACAACATGAGCACTGGAGATACCTGAAGTAGCAAACACGACAGTGGAATCAGCCGATGTAGAGTCAGAATGCGAACACAACAGATGACAAAAGACCTCTAACTCCATAGAGGAAAGACCCCCAAAGTTGTCCTCATAAACCAAATGCGCAGAATACTATGTACGGGCACCAGCCTGACGTCCACCACCATGGTGACCACCTCTCCCACGAGCACCAGATCCCCGACCAGAGGGAGCAAAATGAGGGTGTAGACGAAAACAAACGTCCTTAGTATGTCCTTGGGTGTCCTAAGTAGATTCATGCATTCTCCCACAATTCGCCATCAGCAGGTTGCATATCGGGTATTTAGATATCTCAAGAAGTCCCTAGGACATGAGATTTTGTTCTCTGCAAACCAAACTTTGGAAATTGAAGTGTTTACATATGCTGATTGGGCTGGTAGTAAACACGATAGAAAGTCTTCTACCGGGTATTGCTCGTTTGTGGGTCAAGAAACAGAATGTGGTTGCACGCACAAGTGTCGAAGCGGAGTATAGGGCTATGACACGAGGAGTATGTGAGGGATTGTGGTTGAAGACAATTCTCCAAGATATGAGTCTCCAGGTGAACAAACCAGCTACTATCTATTGCGGCAACAAAGTTGCCATCAGTATTGCTGACAATCCAGTTCAACATGATAGGACGAAGCATGTTGAAGTTGACAAACATTTCATCAAAGATCACCTAGGCAAGGGAAATATATGTACTCCGTTCATGAATTCGTATGATCAACTGACCGATGTCTTCACCAAGGGGTTAAGCTGTGACAATTTCATGAACGATACAATCAAGTTGAGGATGATTGATATATATTCCCAACTTGAGGGGGGGGGGAGTTGAATATACACGTTTTATTTTTCCCGCAACTCATTACACATGATATGTCATGTGTGTTGTATCCTATATATATGTATGCTTGACCCGAATTAGGGCATCCTAAAAAATTTCTCTCTATTCTACTAGTCGCACATGTGCATTATGAAAATTCATATTATTCTATTTGTTATAAGAACAGAATCCAAGAAGAAAAAGACTTCGCACATCCAAAGATGTTATTTTATTCACCTTAAACTATAGTCAAATGCCTCATATAAGACTACTAATAAGCCTTAGAAATACAAAATAAGAATAAACAAAATTTGCATGTAAGCCACTAAAAAATCGAACCAAAGAAGCTGCAACCTACAAGGCTAAACATGATAAGAAAATATAAAATAATTTATAATTTACATTTTTACATTCTTGCTGAGACGTTCTTTTCTTTTGAATGCCTCAGACTCGGAGCAGTAGCCGTTCGAGCAGTTAGAGTTGGTGGTTGCTGGTGTTCTGCAATTGTTGCAGTGGTTCTTCCCTTACCGTTGTGAGATAGTTTTTGCTGTCCTTATTGTAATTCAGACATGCATGATGTTTGGTGGGTTCGTGTCAGGTTGTTGACGCTCACTGAAGATTATTATAGGATATTGGTTTGCTTGCTAGCTGCTAAGCCATTTTCTGGATGAATTGCTGGATTAACTTGCTCTCTGGGAAGGATTAGTGCTAGGTTTGCATGATAGTTACTTTCAAAGTACAAAAGTATCATTATGTTTATCTTATTCTCATGACATCTTTTTTTAAATCCAAAGTCATTATATTTTAACAAACATTAAAACTCTTTCCGTACTTATATTAAATCTAGTATGCATATCATGAGTTGTCCTATTGGATGTTCACGCTTATGTAGGGTAATAATCAAAATGAATAAAGTATCTTCCGCAATGTATATTTATATGTTTACCCGTGGACTAGTTGATCCACTGTGGCGAGAGATACTGTCATCAAAACTTAACTAAAATATATTTTCTTCATAGCAAACTCGAGAATTTCATACAAGGTGTTGAGTTCAGGTTCTTGCCCGACCGTCTGCAGTTGTCCTCTACATGATGGGGCATCACGACGCGTATTTTCTCTTACTCTGATACATCATTTAATGTTGAGAAAATGCGGGTTGTGACAGTAAATGTCACACATGCCTTTATATTAATTTGTACATATATTTAAATAATTAATAATTTAAAAGCGTATCGTGTATCATAGGTTCTTCAAAAATCATGTTTCCCATATCTTTATTGTATCTCGTATCTCATCCACATCCCCATGCAACATAACAGACAGCGGTATACCAACATGTCGTATATGGATTTGTAAAAGCCTTATCATCCTTCGCTGAGATGATAAAAAACTATGTAATGATAAATTATAAATATATAATAAATGTCACCACTTTCCCAAGAGGCCAAGAGTAGCTACTCCCAAAGATGATCTCACATAAACCTAAAAGTAGTATATGAACTTTGAGTTTAAGGGCGCCATTTTAGCGCCTTGAGTTCTTGTAGATACACCCAAAGATAAGTATTGAGCTATTGCAAACCTGAGTACAATAATGTGATGTAGTATTCCATTCTATCCTAATCGAACTAATGTGTACAACCCTAGGTTGGGTAGTTTTTAACTCCACCTTCCTCTCTTAAAGATAGACGTGCAGAAAAAGCCCAAGCCTGGAAGCCCGGACCAGGTCTGCCCAGCGAAAGCTTGGTTAGGTAATGTAAACTGGAAATAGATTTTTAAATGTTAAATCAATTTGCAATTGATTTTAAATTAAGCGGCACAAGCTTGAAGAACCAAGCAATAAAGTGACATTATCATTCTAGGTTTTTCGCAATCGATCCAAGTTAAGTGCAAGGAAAAGGTTAGGGTGGTAGAAAATGGGAATGGTGTTTTAGCTATTTCCGGATCAGAAAGATAGGCTTGACAAACTCTTCTAGGAAACTATTAAGGCTAGGGGGTAACATTGGTAGGGAGGAGGATTTGAGACTTGTAGAGCCATGGGAAAGAAAATATGAAGTAAAGAGGGCTGGACAATCAGTAGGTTTGACAAAAACTAACGATGAACGGAGGAGGCTCTGCGACAGGAGTTGGAGTGAGGGACTCACAGAGGAATCAACGGAGCACATGCGACGGTGGAATCAACGGAGCACAGGTGACGGAGGCGAGCCCGGAAGTCCGTTGATAGAGATTTCGTGGCGAGATATGGTTGCACGGTGTAGTCAGGGCTCATTTTGGAGGACGGTTGCTACAAGAGCATTTTTTTCGTAAGGGGATAGGTGGGGAAGGCCTCACCGGAGCCTTGGGGGATTGACGACAATGACGACAAGGCTAGTTGAGAGGACGTCAGAGGGGCAAGTAGAAAGGATCATGTGGGGCGGGGTTTTCTCGAAACGGAGAAGAGGAATTGAAAATGCGAAATTATAATTGAGAATTACTCTAGAGTGGGATGAATAGAGATTTAAATCTTTTAACACAATCAATCACAGTACATTACACGGATTATATAAACAGTAATAAAAATTATGCAGTAAATAAATTCTATGCTATAGAACAAGCATCCAAACGACACAATAAGTTTTAAAGAGGTTCCCCAAATCTGGATACATCCTCTCTTGTATCCCTTGATAAGAAATCATAAAACAGTACTGAATCTTTTGATAAGAAAACTCTTAGAATAACTGCTCAATCTTTTGACAAGAAGATTCTTAGAACCAGTGAATCATTTAGAGCGATTCTTAAAACTCTATCACTGAATAATTTAAAGAGAGATTCTTAATACTCTATCACTGAATCCTTTAAAAAAGAATTCTTAAAACTCTATCATTGTTTTTTTGAAGAAATATTTATAAAACCTTTTGAATGAATGGATGTAGTAGGCTTTCTCACAATTAGATTTTTTCTTCAACAAGCTTTGAAATGATCTTTGAATTTAATAATCTGTGGATATTGATGTCTTAAGTCGTCTGTTCTTGAAGAGAGGAAGAAAACAGAACACCAATCAACAACTTTTCTTAGGGCTTACATCAGAACAACATTTTCAGATCAAGAGAGAGAGAGAGAAAAGAAAATTAGACTTAGAGAGAAGATACGTCTTTCTTAGATCATGAGAGAGAAGAAGAGAATCCACTATCATTCTTTTTTAATTCCATGATTCCTTGACTGGCTTTTCCTCGATTTGAATAATCTGTATATATAAGAGAACATTTGATTCAATACATTCCCTTTTCATCTCTGATTCGATATAATCTATTCTTTAAATGGAGCACTAACAGCTAGATTTAAAATCTTCTCACTGCCTCAATCTTCTCCCTGCCTTAACTGACATCCCAGGAGAATTCGACATAAGCTTATAAAAATGTCGATTACTTCTCGAAATTCGTCGATTTCGGAATTCTGAGTATATGAGAAATCAACGTAAGATGAATTCTTGTATTTTGAACACCGACTTCTTCTGTTAAATTTAGATAACTCGACGTAAGTCGTCTTAGCTCTTCGGCGCACGTCGATTACTTCTCGACGTACAAATCTTTCTTTCGATGTTTTTCTCTTGTCTTTCATATCTTCAATTTTGACAGCTCTGCTTACAGATTATGATATATATTTTTATATATTTCATACGACATTCATAAATCACCTATTTAATCTGATATACCAAATCAAAAGTTTTTTTACGCCTATACCAAATCAAAAGGTTCTTCTCAACAATCTCCTCATATATGGTATAATAGATTTTATAGATTTAATAAGTAATTTTACATGGACAAAATAAATGAAAAAGAAATAAGAAAATTCACAGAGTATAAAGAAGAAAAAAGGTTTTAAAAACCGGACCTGACCGACCGGTTCGACCGGTCGGACCGCCGACCGGCCATCCGGGCGGTCCGGCCAGGCCTCTAAAACCGGCCCCGCTCAGAACCGGGTAAAACCCGGAAAACCGGCCGGTTGAACCGCCCAACCGTAAACCGGGCCAGTTTTCCTAAGACCGGGCGGGCCATGACGCCCAAAATTTAATACCGAAAATGAGGGGGGCGGCAGGTTTTGAACCCATACCAATTCGAAATCAAGCAAGGAAGTAAGCCACTCAGCCATTTGGTCATTGATGAATGCTTTTAAAATATATTATATACATATAAATTAATACAAATTTATAAAAAATAATCTATATAATAAAAACACATGCATATAAATGTATAATTGACAGCCAAGCCAGACATGTGACAGTCATATTTATCAAATATTATCTCATTCTTTATTATTTAATTAGTACATATTTTTTCAAGTAGTTATAAAATTTGTTAAAGACTGCATAAAAAGTGATCAAATATGACAAATCCCCTCATTTTTATTCCTTTTCAATTATATTTTTGTGTACAAACTAAAAATTATGTTATTATTTATTTATTTCATGGCCGGCGAGCCTCGCGCGTATATTTGGAAATACGCGTTACGCGTATTTCCCTTATTCCGATATATTATATATATAACGGTTCAACCCCGGTTAAACCGGTTGGACCGGTTCAACCTTAAAACTCTCCCTCCGCCGGTTCGATGCCCGGTCCGGTTTTCAAAACCTTGGAAAAAAGGCACATTCAACTTTTAAAGCACACTCATGTACAACTTTTCCTTTACCTCATTCATAGCATAAGTTTCATATACAAAAGTTGAATTCTCTTATTTTGAACACCGACTTCTTCTGTTAAGTTTCAGATAACTCGACGTAAGTCGATTACTTCTCGACGTACAAAACGTTCTCTCGATGTTTTCTTGTCTTTCATATCTTCAATTCTGACAGTTCTTCCTGCTTACAGATTACGATATTTTTTTACACATTTCATAAGACATTCATAAATCACTTATTTAATATGATATACTAAATCAAAAGTTTTTTTGTACGCCTATACCAAATCAAAAGGTTCTTCTCAACAATCTCATATTTGGTATAACAGATTTTATAGATTTAATAAGTAAATTTATATGGACAATAAACGAAAAAGAAATAAGAAAATTCACAAAGTATAAAGAAGAACAAAGACATACATTCAACTTTTAAAGCACACTCATGTACAACTTTTCCTTTCTCTTGGGTGTTCTTTATGAAGCACTTATAATTAATAAATTAAAATGCTTGGATTCTCTATTGCATCTTTTGTTATCTATTGTAGTTTTCTCCAATCATCTGCAGCAATAGAGTAAACATTATTTAAAGTAAAACCTTTCTTTATAATATCTTCAACCATTTAATGAGCAAAAAATGTGAGTTGCGGAGATGAGAATGCTTAGGTGGATGTGTGGATACACGAGATTAGATAAAAGTAAGAATGAATGAATTAGCACCAATTGGAGAGAAAATGCGAGAAGCTCGACTTAGATGGTTTGGACACGTACAAAGGAGACCATTAGAGGCACCGACTAGGCGTTGTGAGAGTCTAGTCACTAGGCATGTTAAACGAGGGAGGGGTAGACCAATAAAGACTTGAAATGAAACTATAAGGAAAGACATGATGTGCTTAGGCATTAGTGAGATTATGACAAAAGATAGGGCAAAGGATCCATATAGCCAACACCATTCTAGTGGGATAAAGGCTTGAGTGTTGTTGTTGTTCTATCTTCAACCATTTCATTGATGACAGTGATCTCAATTCCAGATAGAACCGATTTCACAAATGATTGTACATTTTCAGTAATGTTTTGATGAGGTTTTGATTCGGTAAATATTACGGGAGCGCTGGTTCCTTTGAAAAACATAAGTGACTCAAAAAAAATCATCTGTCCAGGTATACAAGGAATATGAATATCTCCTTCATATTCAAGACCTTTTTTTCTTAGATTTTCAAATGCTTGAACGGCATAAATTTCAGAGTTTCTCTCCATATAAGCTTCAATATTCTTAATTGTTTTCCTGTTGAATTTTCAACATTGGGATTTAGAAAATCCTCTTTTGTTCTTCCAGCACTAACTTGCAAACAACATGCCTCCATTTTATCAGTTATGTCAATCTGAGAGTCTTTATATTAAAGTCTGTCAGTTTCATGAATTCTCTCAAATGCTTCTCTAGTGGCATCATTCATTGTAACTGTAAATGGAGCATTCAATTTGTCTAATACTTCTTGAGCAACAACATCAACAAAGATTCTAGGAGATGGAATATTCATTCTTTTCATCTTCCTATGCACCTTCCTTTCTTCTTTTGAGTATCCTATGGAATATTCATTCTTATCATAATTTGTAGCTGAGTTTTAGGAATGGCAACATGTGAAGAACTTTAGCACATCAACACTTTTCCAACAATGGCTGCAAGAAACCTGAACTCTTCTATTACCTCCATCTGGTTAATATTATATGGTTTTGAGCCAAAGTAGCCCAGTACAAGAAGTGCATTCTTGACATTTTCTTTCGACACTTCTTCATCCAAAGCATTTTCGTCGAGATCAAACGTTTCAAAATTCATATTATTTTATTTGATCAAACATTTTCAATCATGTGATCCATCACACCCGAGTCGATGATCCACTCAGAAGGGGATGAAGACACAACATGAGCACTGGAGATACCTGAAGTAGCAAACACGACAGTGGAATCAGCCGATGTAGAGTCAGAATGGGAACACAACATACGACAAAAGACCTCTAACTCCATAGAGGAAAGACCCCCAAAGTTGTCCTCATAAACCAAATGCGCAGAATACTATGTACGGGCACCAGCCTGACGTCCACCACCATGGTGACCACCTCTCCCACGAGCACCAGATCCCCGGCCAGAGGGAGCAAAATGAGGGTGTAGACGAAACGTCCTTAGTATGTCCTTGGGTGTCCTAAGTAGATTCAGGCATTCTCCCACAATTCGCCATCAGCAGGTTGCATATCGGGTATTGAGATATCTCAAGAAGTCTCCAGGACGTGAGATTCTGTTCTCTGCAAACCAAACTTTGGAAATTGAAGTGTTTACATATGCTGATTGGGCTGGTAGTAAAGACGATAGAAAGTCTTCTACCGGGTATTGCTCGTTTGTGGGTCAAGAAACAGAATGTGGTTGCACACACAAGTGTCGAAGCGGAGTATAGGGCTATGACACAAGGAGTATGTGAGGGATTGTGGTTGAAGACAATTCTCCAAGATATGAGTCTCTAGGTGAACAAACCAGCTACTATCTATTGCGGCAACAAAGTTTCCATCAGTATTGCTCACAATCCAGTTCAACATGATAGGACGAAGCATGTTGAAGTTGACAAACATTTCATCAAAGATCACCTAGGCAAGGGAAATATATGTACTCCGTTCATGAATTCGTATGATCAACTGGCCGATGTCTTCACCAAGGGGTTAAGCTGTGACAATTTCATGAACGATACAATCAAGTTGAGGATGATTGATATATATTCCCAACTTGAGGGGGGGAGTTGAATATACACGTTTTATTTTTCCCGCCACTCATTACACGTGATATGTCATGTGTGTTGTATCCTATATATATGTATGCTTGACCCGAATTAGGGCATCCTAAAAAATTTCTCTCTATTCTACTAGTCGCACATGTGCATTATGAAAATTCATATTATTCTATTTGATATAAGAACAGAATCCAAGAAGAAAAAGACTTCGCACATCCAAAGATGTTATTTTATTCACCTTAAACTATAGTTAAATGCCTCATATAAGACTACTAATAAGCCTTAGAAATACAAAATAAGAATAAACAAAATTTGCATGTAAACCACTAAAAAATCGAACCAAAGAAGCCGCAACCTACAAGGCTAAACACGATAAAAAAATGTAAAATAATTTATAATTTACATTTTTACATTATATATATATATATCATTTTTATCCCTAACCTTTAAAACTCCTAAATCCTAAATAAAGAGGCAAATAAAATATTTTTCTTTTTAATATATATATATATATATATCACAACACAAGTACAAGAGGCTCCTTATATAGATAGAGAGAAGAGCTAAGAATGAATCTAAGATGTGGGATTAAAGGAGACTAAGAAAGAATGGGCCATTTATACATGAGCTAAGTACAATGCCAATTATTAAACTATTTATGGGTCTTCTCCAACAATATCATAAGTAACTCATAAATAGTAAGTTTAGTATCAAAATGAATCTCTAATTCATTAAGAGCTTTCCTCAGATTGTTGGTTAACAACGAGGATCTTATGCTAGTTTCCGACGAAAAAACTTGATGAAGAATATGTCACTTAAGTTGGTAATAATGAAAAAAAAGTTAAAAAAATTCTTCATTGTCCAAGAGTGTAGGAATTAACAGTTTATACGCACATTAAAAAAGTGCCTTTCAAAAATGCAACTAACGGGTGATCACCATAGTATTAAGCACTCCACTTAATAATAGAAAGCATGCAGGATAATATACAAATTTATAGGGAAATAAAATTTGAAATAAATGTGAACAAGATTTGCAAGGGATAGAAATATCATACATCATCATCTTCTCCCTTCTTGAGGCGAGTTGTTCCACCCTCCTTGCTAACGGGTAATTTCATTGACCCAAAAGGAGTATCTACATCAATGCTCCCTTTTAACGAATAACCGGTTCCTCTTCCCCTTATCATGTCCCAGAGAGCAGATCCAAAGTCCTTTGGCCTGAAACTTATTGGAATCTGCATCTTCGTGATTCCATTTTTGTCAATCTTTGTAGACTCTTTAAGCTCAGCATTTCCAATGCTCACATCAGCTAGCCAAATTTCAAACTCCAGTTTATTGAGCGCCAGGTTAAAATCATTCTTGTTTTCTAATTTAAGATGTAGAGTTGCAATAGTTTCTTCAAAGGAAAATTTCTCAAAGTGTATTCTTTCAACATCAACATCAGGCTTGTAAGGCACAGGAATCTCCCCTTTCTTTTCTAAAGGTAACGTCAGTCTTCCAATGATGGGTACATCAACAATAAGATCAACCTTGACCCTGTAAGGGATGATACTTCCAGGCTTGATATCGGCGTAGGTATTTTTGATATCATCATAGATCAATACTACGGGTATCTTCACAGTTTCAGAACCATGAGCATGGACAGTTCCAGCATCAGGAATCAGCCCAGACACAAGCTTCCTTCCATCACTTTCTATCAAGTAGCTGATGTCTATAAGCGGAATTGGAATGGGATTAGGATTTGATACAAGCACATCCACAACAATTTCCGCCTTCTGCAAATTGATGGAAGGAATGTGGACAGCAGTAACATCTGCTGTTGGCTTTCCAAAACCTATTGCCCCTTCAATCTTCTCACCAATGTCATGAATGAAATCCTTGACCTTATCAAAGAAGCCACCCTTCTCCTCATTCTTGTCTTCATCATTATGGTCCTTAGTCCCCCTCTCGATAACATCAGTGTTGTCCTGTGATGCCATAGCTGACAAATACCAGTTGAATACAAGTGTGAAATAATAAATGATAAATTTCAAGCAAAATTAAAACTATAAAAGCCAAATAGAAAAAGAATGGTCAGTAAACTTCCCTTTCTTGTAACTATTAAAGAAACGGAAGGATAATGTCATAACAGCAGACCACTATGTTTATACAAGTAAATCCTCAATCAAATCTGACATTAATAAAAGACAGTTAGGGAGCATCAATCTCACATCAACTGAAGCCCAGTAAATAAACCTTCAAGCAATTAGAAGATGTCAAGAAACTCTCAAAACTTTATTTATTTGATGGATTATCGGTCATCAGCATCACCATCAATATGAATAACTTTATCCAAATTACTTGGAGCTGTCTTTATTAATCCTTATTTTACCTTTGTTTTGATGATTGCCCAAGGTGTTTAACCTAGGGTAAAGACCACAATAAAAATATAATGAATATCTAAACCATTTTATAAAGAAAAACTGGGCTTGTAATATGTTGCACCATCAAAATAGTACTGGCATAACTCATCCGTGCAACTTATCCTTGCAAAACTCTCCGGCTCCCAACCTTCCAGAGACCACTCTCTACCATACCACAAATCCAATATTAAAACCAGCCTTGTCCACTCACGCTCCTCCTGTTCATCCCTGCCGCTTCACCTCACCAGCCACTCGCACTCCTGCTCCTCTTCGACGCATCCTTCCTGAACTCTCCCTGCTCGACCCCACTTCCTTACCATCCCTCCATTGCCATTGCAGAGTCACATCTGAATTACCTAGAATTATCGCTGCCGGTTACCTCCTTCGCAATCGCTCCTCTCCAACACAATCACCTCCTCAATCGCAGCAACACTGCTCCGATTCTTAAGCAACCCAGTGAACTCCTTGGTTGACTCAGCTGGAATCTCTATCGGCGATGCTCCAATCCTTAAGGCACAACCTTGGAACTCCTCAGCCGGAATTTCTTCAGTAACATGCCTGCTCCTTCCCTCTCCTCTCTTCATTTTGATCTCCACATCCAATCCTTATTTCTATCTCCTCACCCAATCAAGAATACTCGTTTCTTCATTTCTTGGGTAACTCCTCTTGCCTGCACACTTGAACATGCGATGAACATCCTTGCCGTCATATTGGTGTAGAATTTACAAACAAAGATAAATCCAATGTTATAATTAAGAAAAGGATTTGTTCCTTATAGGCATTAGTTAATTTTTATTATTATTATTTTGTTGAAGGAATTGGAGGGAATGTAATTGTTATTTTCCTTATTAGTTCATACCATCCATGCTTGGTTTAAAGGAATTGCTAATAGCAATGGTAAAAAAACTGAAGTGAATTTATACTTCTTTAGTCAGATAGAAATCAAGATTTGTTTTTTTATTGTGAGAGGAGATAATCATGATAATTTTTTCTTCTAAGTCTTCGTTATGCTTGGAAGAGAATTGATATTGTTCATATTTGTTAAGTAAAGCCAAATAGAGTACATGGGGAGACAAACAACAAATATGAAGTTGTTTAGAAATTGGATTGGCATTCCCTATGATTCCTTGAATACAAGTAATCAAGTGTTTAGCGTGACTGTAATTAAGAAGTAAATTGGATTCACTATCGTTCATATTTGTTAGATAAAGCCAAATTAAGCACATGGGGAAATAAACACCAAATATGAAGTCGTTTGGTAAATTGGATTTGAATTCCCTATGATTTCTTCAAACCAAATACGTGTTATAGATATTGGCCAATATGTCTGACATGTCTGCCAACATAAAAGATTTGCACAAAAAACGCCATGTTTCCGTTTTATATTGGGCTCATGGAGTTTTGATTATTACGGGCGACATATCGGCCCGTTTCCGATATATCAGTTGTGAAAATGGGTTGATATATCGCCGTCCATTTTTTTATTAACCAGTTCTGAATGAGCGCATGATCGCCTTATTACTCTCGCCAAGTGATCTTTATCACTTTTCTACCGTAGCATCTCCCTCGATTCTCTTGCCGGTTCTTCACCCTTGTTACTGTGACCTCTGTTGTTCTTTGGTTGCTACGATCTTCTCACTAGTTCTTCTCCCCAGTATCTATGACTCTCTCGCTGGAATTTTATTAGGGCTTATTTATTCTGGTTCTATGATCCTCTCGTTTTTTTCTTCTGGTTGCTACGACCGTCTAGCTGGTTTTTTAGAGCTTGAAATTTTGATGCTTCGGTTCTCTATTCTCTCTTCCTTTATCAATCTTTGCCTTTTTTTCTCCTATTGCTTTGCATTCCCTCTGAGCTCTCAATCTCTCTTCTCTCTGAATTTTGATGGACTGAAGGTAGAAAGGTTAATGAGTGGTCGTGGTGCTCTTCTTCTGTTTCTCTCTTCTCTCTGAGCTCTCAGTCTCTCTTCTCTCTGAGCTCTAAATCTCTATTCTCACTATTTTTTTATGGACCGAAGGTTTATGAGTGGTCGTTCATTGGTGTTCGTGACTTGGTGCCCTTCCGATTCTCTCCTCTCTGATCTCTTAGTCTCTCTTCTCTCCAAGCTCTTAATCTCTCTTTTCTCTGGTTTTTGATGGACCGAAGATTTATGAGTGGTCGTATCTTGGTGGTCGTGACATGACACTCTTCTTCCGATTCTCTCTTCTCTTTGAGCGCTTAGTCTCTCTTCTCTCTGATCTCTCAATCTTTCTTCTCTCTAATTTTTGATGGACTAAAAGTTTATGAGTGGGCATTCATTCGTGGTCGTGGCTTGGTGCTCTTCTTTTGGTTCTCTCTTCTCACTGATCTCTCAGTCTCTCTTCTCTCCAAGCTCTTAATCTCTCTTTTCTCTGGTTTTTTATGGACTAAAGATTTATGAGTGGTCGTAGCTTGGTGGTTGTGGCTTGGTGGTCATGGCTTGGTGGTCGTGGCTTGGTGGCCGTGGCTTGGTGGTCGTGGCTTGGTGCTCTTCTTATGGTTCTTTCTTAGTTTTTTCTCTCTTCTTTCTGAGCCATACACTTTTAATTTAATATGCTTAATTGCCTTGGTGGATTTGTGCTTCGTTTTTCATGCCTTGTTTATCAATAAATTACTTTGTTTGTTCTATTAGACAACAAATGATGATTTAAGGTATCACACTAGAAAATTATTTATCCAACTTCATTTTGCAATCTATGATGTATAGTCATAGTGAATGATGAGTGATGATATTGAATTGTTTCATTTGAGAAATAAAAGGTTGGATGCACATTGTTCATCACTTAAATATAAATAAAAGGTTGGATGTGATGGATTCTCTACTCTGAAGGACAAATAAGTTGAATTTTAAAAGAATATTTGGTATAATATTCTATTACAAGATATAGGAAAGTTGAAATCGATAAAGAATAATATCTCCTCGTGCCGCCAACTCTCTGTCTTAATCTATTGTTACACCATCTCTCTCGACGTGTGACGAAACAATTGGAATCTCACAAGCTTGTTCGACCTAGTGTGACAAAATTCGCCACAACATTTCTATAATTAGAAATTATCTTGGGGAAGAAGAAGCAGTTGAGGAGCTTAATCACATCTGCAAAATGGGAAACAATAAAACTAGCAAGTAGTGTCGGTGGAAAGTAGGTAAATGCATTGTATATTTCACTTTAATTTAAAATAGTTCTTTGAAACTGATGTTTTATATTATTTACTTATTTTGCATATGTTAGGATGCAATGATAGCGATGAGCGTAATATTTGGGGAAAACGCCGAGTAGGTTATTGCTATATTCACCCCACTTGTGAAAGTTTTGAGAAGAGTCGACGGAGATACACTGTCCATGGGGTAGTTATTTGGGGATATTAAAAAGCTAGGGAAGAGGTTGTTGTTCTCGATCACCAAGAGAACAAACCTTCCTATATGGAAGTTGATCGATAATAGATGGGAGAACAAGATGAGCAACCCTCTGCACCTTGCAGGATATTACTTAGACCCATATTTTATTATCCCCGCCGAGTGGAGATTGAAGCCGACGGAAAGTTTATGAGTGATTTTGTTGAGTGTCTCTCAAAGATACTATGTTATTAAAGGCGCAAGGCGCACCGAGGCGCAAAGGAGATTTGGAGCCTAGGAGCGAGGCGCAGGCGCGCGCCTGAGGCATGTGAGGCGCAAAAATGGCGAAAAAAAGAAAATTGAGCGAATTGTGCGGTCAATTCGCTGAAATTGGGCGGCCAATTCGCTGAAATTGAGCGAATTGGGCGGCCAATTCGCTGAAATTGAGTCGATGCAATGGGCAGCACACGGTGTCCAGTATAAATGTGGCCGTTTTGCTTCCAATAATTTTCCTATTTCATAATAAACAAATTCATAGTTAATATATGACATTAAAATTAAATAAATATTAAAAGAAGATGATTAACGATATATTTACCTGTTATTACATTATTTCTTGCACTATCAGTAACAACTTGAACAACATTGACCTCTCCAACATGTTCCACTACTCTATCAAGCAATTCAAACATCCTCTCTCCAGTCTTCGCATAATCAGATGCATCAACAAATTCCAGGAAGAATGTACCTTTTGGTGAATTTACCAAAAAATTTATAAGAGTTTTCTGTTTCTTATCTGTCTATCCGTCTGCCATGATAGAACATCCAAACAACCTCCACTCATCCTCATAGTTCTTCATCATCTTCTGGACTTCAATTACTTCATTATTCAACAAAGGCACGCGAACTTCATGGTAACTGGGTAGTTTCAGTCCAACCCCAAATTGTCTAACGGATTCTATCATCACTGCAAAACTAGGGTAGGTAACCGCATTAAAAGGAATAACTGCATCATACATCCATTGAGCTATATGCTTGCAAGCCCTCCCTTTAGGTTCCTTCTTACACGCTTCGTTGATTGAAGTTTGCTTCATTTGCTTATGTTGACCTTTTTGTTTCATTTTTTCTCAATATTAGATGCAAAAAAAACATCCATCGGTCCTTTGCTCCTAGACTTTTTAGGCGTACCGCTTGAACCGCATCCATGAATCTTCGCACCGACGTCATCCATATCCTCATCGCTTGCAAAGGTATCTACATCTGTAAAGTCCGGGAATGCTTGTTTTTCTGTATTGCTTACAGCCATTTTCTTTTTCATATAATCTTGAATTTCTGTCCCTACATACTGTGGGCATTTGAGACAGACTTTGGTATTTCTAAATGCCCCCACTAGATGTTGCTTCGCACGATAAATTCCACCATTTGTGACTTTTTCACAAAAAATACAAATGAAATCATTTTTATTAGTGAAAGATGTCTGCGTACATACTTCCAACCTGGATCAATCCTAAATTGGACACTGAATGAACCAGATCCACTCGCGTCCATTTCCAGGTATTAAAATATTTTACAAAAAAATTATTACATAGAACAAGATAATTAGTGAAAACTGTAGCGTCCAGTTCACTATTTTCCAGTGAACTGTGCTTCCAGTTCACTGTTTTACAGTGAACTGGCTGCCCAGTTCACTGTAAAACAGTGAACTGGGATGCCCAATTCAGAGTTTTACAGTGAACCGGGCTGCCAGTTCACTGTAAAACAGTGAACTGGCTGCCCGTTCAACGTTTTACAGTGAACTGGTGCCCAGTTCACTGTAAAACGGTGAACTGGAATCCCAGTTCACTGTAAAACGCTGAAATGTGGCTTCCATTATGCTAGAACAGGGCGCCAGAAGGCGAGCTGAAGAGGAGCGACGAACAAAAATGGCAGCCGGTAGACATTATCCTAGAAGAAGAAGTAATGCAGTGAGAAGAAGAAGTTACCAAAATATTTAGTGGCGGCCGGAGAGCGGGAGAGGAGTGGCGAACGAATCAGAGGAGCGGCGAAGGAAGCACAGGAGCGGCGAACGAAAAATAGGCACGGCGAGCGAAGTAGACGGACGGCGAAGGAAGCACATGAGCGGAGAACACGAAAAACAGGAGCGGCGAACGAAGCAGAGCAGCGGCGAAGGAAGCACAGGAGCAGTGAACGAAGAACAGGAGCGGCGAGCTTTCAACCCTAGATGAATTCGTCGTCGTGAAGTGAATCGATTTAAGCCCTTCTTCTTTCTTATAGTCCAGGCCGAAAAAAAACCTAAACCGGCTGCGCCTAAACCGGCTGCGCCTAGAACGCCACTTCTATGTAGCGATTTTCTCATGATTGTTATAACAATGCTAGGCGCGCGCCTATGTTTATGGTATTTTCTGATGTTCGGCGCGCCTACAGATTTGTAACATCCATAAATCTGACGCGAAATTATTTAAAATTTGTAGGGGCAAGTCACATCAATGCGGCAGATTTTGATCGAGGCAGCGCGTCGTCACGGTACAATCATTGTTGGTATTATACGTATATTTCGCAGGGTAGGCCGTTAACTTGGAGAAGTGTGATAGTCATAATGATAACCCTACGTGAAAATAACACTTGATTTTTAAACAAAATGTTAGTGACGAAGGCGCGACAAATTAATGTGTGTTGAATATGAGTAAATGAGAATTTCTATTTTGGGGTGCAAATAGCTGGTTTCAATTGAAACCCCCCCCCCTCTATTCTTACGGTTATCAAATGGGACCGCAAATATTAAAATCCCGCAATCTCTTTCTTCTCACGGGATTTAGAAACCGCAAGCCGCCCGACGCCCCTTTCCGCAAGCAGACCCGCGACTTTTCCGTCTCCCGCTGCGTGTGGATCGAAGCCGACGCATCCCGCTACCCTAGCCGGCGGCTATGGACATTGGACTCCACCGGTGGGAACTCCTCTCCGACCACTCCTCCCTCCTCTACGAGCGCCGGTGGACATTCCTTTTCCTTCCTTGGCCGTGGAAGTGTCGGATTCAACCCTAACCAGTGGAACTTGGAATTGTTTTGGTTTCAGTGAGTTTATTCCTTCATTTTCTCCATTTCCTCACGGAAATCCTTCGATTTTGGAGTTAGTATAACCTAGTTTTCTTCCTTGTGCCCTAATTAGAGTTGGGTTGGATCAGGATCCACCGAAAGGAGTGATGGCGTTGGACAACCCTCCCAGTGAAAGGAGGAGGCGACGCTGGGTTAGCCAAGGAACTAAGCATAAGTGAATTAAAAGTGTGAGACCCTAAGGGGAAATGCGATAATTAGGACGGGCTTTGAAATTGCAGGACTTTGTTGGGGTCGGGGCAGACTTTCTGAGATCAGGTCCAACAGGGAAATCCCTGTAGTCGATTGATTTTGGAAGCGGGAAATGTCGAAGGCGCCGAAGAGACGAATGGGTGGGGCGGTTTCAGCATCATGTAAGGAAATCCTAATTTCTTTTAGTTAGACATATCAAGTAATATATTGAATTATAAGGAACGCATGGTAGGTGGCTCGTACGAGATCATAACCATGCATAGAAAAGGTGGGCTCGCGATGTCGCACCACGAACTAATGCCTGTCTGAATCACTCACAACACAAGCGTATGAAAATAAACTGCAACACCCGTCTTCATAACCATTTATAACGAGCAATTGAGCACAGAGTCAACGACTAGTTTAAGGCCCTAAAACTTCACACGTGTACATAAAAATAATAGTGTGATGAGCCGTTGTCCAATCAAGCGGTCTCGAAGATCACTGATCCGAGAAAGTCAAGGTCGCTCAGTAGTACACAAAAGATATCTCATGCAGAGTAGCGTCAGACCAAAAAGGTCAGTAGCACACCAGTCTTTTCGTGCTTGCTAGAGGCGCACTACCATCCTCATAGGCATATGGTATCTTATGAGCTTCAGAGTCTTGAGGGTTGATTCCCCTTGAGACAATTAGTAGATTCGAGACCGTGTCCGCCGACACTAGAACAAAGTTCGTCAGATGTTGAGCTCGACTCTTCGTCAGTTTCAGATTTTACGCGTTAGAGCTACTCTGCCTAGAGCTTTCCTGTAAACGTCTACGCCTAGAAGACCACCTCCGACGAACTCGAAGTAGGCTTCACGTAACAGTACACTAGAATTCCATGTGAACCTGTAACTTCCGAGAAATGAACGGAAAGTCATGAATATAAAATAGTTGTCGACCGCAGGAAGTATAGAAGCTCAATACAATGCATAAGCTTCAAAATATATTCGAACTAAAAAATTTGGCGGTTTGTTGTGGTTGCAGTGACGGGACTAGTTTTTGACATGCATCATTCAAGAGAAAAATAAGTCTAAAATCGCTCAGTTTTAGTTCACTAAGGGAGAGTTTATTAGTTTTTTTTACTCTGACCCTTCGTGGGCATATTTATTGTTGTGATAAGGTGGGAAACTACGTGTAGGATGAGCGTCATGGTGGTGTCAGTTTGTAGTACTTTTACCATTCAGTTTCCATTTCAGCATGTACTTGTAGTTGTGGACAAAGTGTATCTCATTAATATTTTATATATCTTGTATCAGACTTATTATGATAGTATTAACAAGCTATTTATGCTCACTATAATCATTAAATCAAAGATTCTTTTTTAGTGGCTCTGTGAATCCAAACATCAGGTATGTAAAAGCCTTAGTTATATTGGCACTTCAAGTACTGTTCGAGTGGTTTTATTACCTAATTGCTGCTACTAGTTTTAATATTGTTTTCTATGTTTCTTCATGCTGATCCGGCCGGACGGCTGTTATAACAATGCTAATACTGTTTATGGTATTTCTGAGGGGTGTTACACAGATTGATCCACGCCATTGTTGTGCGCACAATAATAATAAAAGACATTAAAAGATAATAATTAAGCATGTCGACTGAGGCCCATAACATCTCACCCGACCTTAAAATCAAGCTTGTCTTCAGCTCGAACGAAGCTCAGTCGATTTGATCATTTGGCTCTATTAGATATTGTTGAATATATTGTTGTGTTTTTCTGTATTATGTATTTTACCATGTATTTCTAGTCATATATAAATAAACTCTTGTACCTTTATTGAGGTATCAAGTATTTCAATACTGTCTAATATGGTATCACTTATCAAAGCATAGTTAAGGCATAACTACTCTTGTGGGCCGCTCTCCCGCTTAACTCCTCTTGTGCACTCCTCTCGTGAATTGACGCTGCTAGAAGTCGACAAAGACACCTCCTCTGCTGCTTTAAGTCGATGAAGACACCGACTCCTATGCTTGAATACGCAGACAACCAAGAAGGGGTGTATCACCTTATGTCTGACGTCGTAGGGGCCAAGCAGTGGTGCAACCACCTTCCTCTGACTAATCCAGGGTTATCGACCCAAGTTTCGATCTGCTTTCGTGTCTGGTTACTCTGACGAATCAAGATGCCCGCAAGTACCGTCGATCTGCTTTCCTGATCCCGCTACATCTTGATACAGAAGGAATCACAACATCTTTGATGATTGCCACTTGATACGTTGAGGCAATCTTACTTCAGTCGATCCCTGCTTTCTTGATCCCGTCGCATCCTACGGAACAACCACCGATCACAACATTTCCTGGTGTATCTGGCATTTGATGTATTTGTCGTTCGACAACCTGCAACAAATTACTCCAGTCTTTTTGGTGCTTTACCTCAATTACGAGCACTGACGACTATACCCCAAGGGGATTCCAACAATACATTTCCTCTTAATACGAGGCTTGCTACTCTATCTTTACCTCCTCAAACTTCCAATTGGGGAAAAGGGGGTCACTATGTCCCTATCGGGCATACGACGTATGCACCACTTTACTCTACTCCCAACTCATGTTGCGGGCAGTCCAGAGTACGTAGATTAGTATAGTGATGATTGTCGGATCTTTGCTCTCGTGTTGAGTTTCATGATCCCTCGATTCAACAAATATGAAGAAAATATGACAACACTAAGGAACTATGAGATATTTACATATGATGTTCTCCCAGAAGAACAATCTCACTCGTTTCGGTGAACTCTTCCCCAAGATGGTTGAACTGAGACAAGGGGCACGTTCAGACACCGAGTACTTCGCCGAATGGAAAGTCCTTGCTGATGAGATATTGGCTCTTTGGGAGATCCCTTCTACCAAGGAGGAGAACTAGGCTCAACGTGAGTACCTTGCACTATTTTGACTACTGAATGACATTGATTCAAATTTCTCTACCACAAAGATTGAAATGCTAGTTACTCTGAGGACTGCTAGTGAGACCCTCTACTCTGAAGACTGCTAGTGAGACCCTCTACTCTGAATACTGCTAGGGTGTACCCTCGCTTGAAAAAAGCTGAAACAACCAATACCACTACCTCATCTGCACTACATATTTCCTCTGAGGATCTGATGGTTCTTTCTTCTCATGGTGTAAGGGGGAGTAACCGTCCGCTCTGGATGCGGCTGTGACACCGACACGAGACATTGCGCCTATTGTGGGCGTTAGGGAAAAACAAGGGACACTTGTTGGGCTGTCCGTGGGGGGCCTGACTGGGCATCCAAACCTCCTCCATCATCTCGCTCTGCGCACCTTGCTGATTCCATTTTTGGATTTAGGATTTCGAGGATAGTTGAAATATCTGAAGAGAACCGTCGCCTACATGCACTCCAGATTGAGTCTTTGACTCATAATATTGTTGTAGCACAAACCATTCGGCCAGTATGTACTTCATAGCTCCCGTTCTATGGCTGGCAGATTCAGGCGCTTCTGATCACCTTACTAGTACCTCAGGTATCTTGCACTTAGAGCTGTCACTTAAAACCGAAAACCGTAAACCGAATCGGAATCGAACTGGAACCGCAAATAACCGTACCGAACCGTTTGCAAATTATTCGGGTTCTGGTTTGAATTTTTGGAACCGTGAACAACTTTGGTTTGGGTGTGGTTCTTACATTTTATTATCCGGACCGGAACGGAACCGCAACAACTACAATTCTCAAGCGGTTTTAAAAGATTTTTGGACCCTCCGATCCGACCGGACCGAAGTAGAACCGAACCGCAACCCGTTTATTATTATTAATTTTATTATAATATTGTTATAAATTTTATAATCTATCTATAATATTTATTTTTAGAAAAATTAATGCGTCACTACGCAATTGTATTATCCAAAAATTAGGATAATTGCAAAACGTTGAATGTAGTGATGACGAATGAAAGATCGTCTTATTTACAAATCTAAAAATCTCCATTGGAGTAATATGTAAGATTACTTTTCTAATTACTCAAATTAATTTAAGAACACACAAATGAATACGAGCTCGATAAATCGATAACTGAAGTGCCGATAAATTTATACTGTCGTTCGTTCTGAGCTCATGCTTCGTGACAAAGCGGATGTTCGCAACAGTTGACATGTATTTTCTTTATGCACTCTGCGGCTCTAGCATATCCCGTTAGCATACAAAATTATATGTGTTTAGATACTCAACAAGAGATAATTAGTATAATGTATGCCATAAAATAATCTCTCCACCCGATCAGTAATTTGAATGTGCTAATAAAACTCTTGATCAACATTAATAGTTGCAATTTAATGAATGATAGTATTCAGAGCTTGCACACCCTTAGGAATCTATTACCAAAAACTAAATTCACATGAACATAATGTATGAAATTTCGGATTATTGTGATCTGTAGGTTTTCTGCTACTGTGTATCCATATCAATTAAAAGCCTAGATTTTGGTCAAAAATTGAAGACTGTATAGGTATAGGTGTGCATACCTTTTCAGGTCAAAAACCTCCACCATGAAAAAGGCGAACAAAAACTAGCCCTCCGATCGTAGAAGAGATCGTCGAACAGTGTGCAACTTAATTATTTCTATTTGGAAGGCGTTTTGAGTTTTTTGCAGACCGGCTTTTTATTTCAACTGTCAAATTTGGTTTTAGTTTAACCGATTGGAACTGGACCGAACCGCATAGAACCGGACCAAACCGTTAGTGACCGTTTGTTTTGGTTCTCGTTTAATCCGGAACCGAACCGTTGACACGATGGTTCCAAAAATTATGATAGGAACCGGAACCGGCAAACCATATACGGTTTTGGTTCTAACTTGAAGAACCGTTACCTTAGCGGTTCGGTTCATGGTTTTAGTAGAACCGGAACCGAACCGGAACCGTGACAGCTATACTTGCACTCATATAAACCACACAACGGGTCTACGATTACTATTGCAGATGGATTGATTGTACCCATTGTTGGGTTTAGTAGTTGTGATGTGACTCCAAACATGACTCCATCCTCTGTTGCTCACATTCCTTAATCTTCTTGCAACTTATTGTCGATTAGTAAGTTTAATAATAATTAAATTGTATTACTATCTTCACATCTTTTGCTTGTGTTTTTTAGGAACAATTGACGAACTTTATTATTGGTGGAGGAAAGCTGAGAGGTGGCATGTATGTACTGGATGAAGTCTCACCTCTTGCTTGTTTTGATGCTTCCACCAAGTTTTTGGATCTTCATTATTGTTATGGTCACCCGTATGTGCATGGTATACGTCGTTTGTATTCTGTATTTGGGCATGTTCCCATCTCAACTGTAAGTCTTGTCCTTTTGCTAAATTCTACAGAGTTAGTTGTGTCCCTCATCTTGATGTACATGCTACTGCATCAGTTGATTTACATCACTCTAATGTTTGGGGACCCGATTATGTCCTTACGTTCGGACATAAATATTATGTTACTTTTATTGATAATTTCTCTCATATGAGTCAGATGTATTTAATAAGAAATCATTCCGAGCTTTCTTCTACTTTTCAAAACTTGAGGAATGAAATATTTACTCAATTTTATGTTCATCTTAAATGTCTTGGCACTGATAACGAAGAGAAAACTTATTGCAACCTATGTTTAACTTTCTCTACAACAAAGATATTTTGCATCAAACAACTTGTCCTGATACCCCAATCCCCCCAACAAAACGGCGTTGCCGGGAAAAAATCGTCATCTCCTTGAGGTCACGCGAGTCATTCTTCATAATAAGCACGTACCAAAACACTTTTGAGGTGATACAATTCATCATAGGCATGTATCCAAACACTTCTGAGGTGATACGGTCCTTACTCTAAATCCTGCAACAAATGGAGATTTTGACAACCCACATTTTTTTCATAATTATAATTTGATAAATCGTAATACATTTGTCCATAGCATCAGTTAAATATATTATCTGATTCGTTTTGTCAGCCCGGTCCAATCAGGGTGGAGAATTAGGATCAACACGTGAATGATGTTTGCAAATAAAATTATGCACCGTCAGTGTTAATGTATGTCCCTCAGTATTGCTCTTTTTTTACACACGGAACGTCCATTCTATCACACTTCACAGTTGGCAGTAATGAGTGCGCTTGATTAAAGATCTCTCTTTGCCATTTGACTGGGCGACTACCACGAGCAAAATCGAAGAGGTGGAATGAGGAAGAAGAAAATAGGAACCATACCTTCGACCTGTGAAAAAGAGGTGTCGGCAGAAACTCACGAGCACCAGTGAAAAGGAGGTATGGCTTGCGGGATATGCAGAAGAGCAAACAGATCTCGGCAGGCAGAGCGCAGTACAAGAAGATATAAGCAGTTGCAGGCGATGAATGACTATCGGGATCTGCAGGAGAGGAGAAGATTCGATCGAGAACAGAGAGCCGGACGCGAGCAGTTCAGGCGAGGTAGGGCTAGATTCGTCGATCGAGGACAGTGAGCCGGACACAGACGAGGAAGGTCTTGCTGGATTTGCAGGAGAGGAGAAGATTCGTCGTTCGAGAACAGAGAGTCGGACAGGCGAGGGAGTGGAGAAGATTCGTCGATTGAGAACAGTGAGCCGGACCACAGGTGAGTTGGGCCGCATCAGCAGGCGAGTAAGAGAAAAAAAACCCCACTATTTGGCCCCTTAACGTCGGCACCAAGAATTAGAAATAAGCAGGCAACTAACCCCCTATTGGACTTGACCCTTAACTTTGGAACCAAGAACAATTTGGCCCCAAATTTTTGTACCCAAGGAGACCGAATGCTACTTGTCGAGCGCTCGACTCAAGCTGAATGAGACTAGAGGGGGCTAAAGGGTCGTGGAATTGTCTACAAATAGAACCACGTGATGCAGCATGGAGGTCTCACCTATTACTTGAAAGTGTATAGAAACTTCCCTTCCAAAGTCAAGACTGACCTTAACACAAGTGGGTTTAGAAAACCTTGTGTGTGTGGGTGGGGGGGGGGGGGGGGGGGGTGTTGCCCCTGAGGTTCTATTTATAGGCAATCCAATGGGGTATATGGTTTGTCAATAGTCCCCTCGCCTTTTGGAGATATGAAGTACCTGACGACCTATTTCCTAGAAGCCTCCAAAGGAGGCGAGGTGATCTTGGTCACCTTGAGTGAGTCCGCCCGCCTTTGGGTCTTCACTGAGGAACTCATCGACGAGCTGAGCTCTAGCATAGCGAGTTCAAGGAGGAGCCTCATAAAGGCTTCTCGGTGGTGTATATTGGCTCCCATCCGTCGGGCTCTGTTAGTGTTTCTATGATGATCTGGAAGTAGTCAAACAGTTAGTCTCACTGCCAATGCGATTTGAGTATATAAGGACGCACATAAGAATGTTTGGAGAAATTGAAGGAAATATTGTGTTGACATCACACATATGAGATATGAATAGAGAACAAATCCTATGACATAGAGAAAATCGGTATGTTGCGTCGAGTGCATGTCGACTTCTTGTCAACGCAGCCAGACTCAAAGTCGGAACACATTCTTGTTGACATTACATCGAGTAGATATCGGCGTTAATTCGACGCATGTACATCGACTGCGTGTCGACGCAGTTGTGTCGAGTGCCGTCGACTGCTTCTCGACGTTGCGTCGAGTTCTTATCGACGCACGTCGAATGCAAGTCGACACATATCGACGCAAGTTGAGTTTTGACGGATTTCTAAGGGGGCTATTGTGTGTTTGATATCCTTGAGTATAAATAGACTTGGAAAAATGGGTTTTCGGTGTGTGATCCATGTGTGTGCTTTTGATGCTGTCATTTGCCCTAGTAACCGTCATGACCTCTTCTTGTCGCCACCTCTCCTGAAAACGAATCTAGCAATTCGTGGAGACGCAAAGAACAGTCCACCTCCGACCCAGTTCTTGTGAAACAAGATCCCGAGGTTCTCCTTCATTCGTGTGGATACCTATAGAGTCACAAATCCTTTTCTGTGTGGACTCAGCCGTCTGTTTCTGGACTGGTTCTTTGGAGCATCTTGGTTGAGCAAAGACTCAATCCCTTTTAGGTACAATGCCCTGTTGTGTACATCTATTTCTTGATTCATGGAGATCACAAAATCCTTTATTCTTTTGGATTTTTCTTGTATATTTATTCCGCTGCACACATGTGATGTGTTGTTCCTCTCAAGTATAGAAATCCCAACAGGCTCGTCAGTGTTAACCCAGAAATCGCGATCCTTCCTAAGGTAGCCAGCTCTAGTCGCGACCTTCAGATTCTCCCTGATGTTCGCGACAAGTCCAAGTGTAGGCGGGCAGTTTTCCTTGTCCGCCTAGGTCGTCTAGCAACCGCATGTCCTGCGGGGCTGCGGGCTGTTCCCATAGCTCACCCTCACAGGACATGCGGTTAGGCCTGCTACCATTTTCCAACCTACAACAACAAGGGGCAACCTACAACAACAAGGCGATCTCCCTTCGGTCTGACAGGTCGCCCACCACCAATTCAACCGGGGGGGCCACACCCCGGCTCTCCCCTGCCAGGCCGGCCCCCAGTGGCCCACCAGACCAGAGGGGCAGCCTGCCCCTCAGCCGCCAGTTCCCAGCCGCCCGCCAGGGGCGGCCTCCCCGTGCCAGGCCGCCTCCCTTGCCAGGGCCAGGCCGCCCACAGGGGCGGCCTCCCTGCCAGGCGCCCACCAGGGGCGGCCTCCCTTGGCAGCCTCCCCTTGCCAGGCCGCCCACCAGGGGCGGCCTCCCTTGCCAGGCCGCCCACCAGGGGCGGCCTCCCCTTGCCAGGCCGCCCACCAGGGGCCTCCCCTTGGCCGCCCACCAGGGGCGGCCTCCCCCAGGCCGCCCACCAGGGGCGGCCTTGCCAGGCCGCCCACCAGGGGCGGCCTCCCCTGCCAGGCCCTCCCCTTGCCAGGCCGCCCACCAGGGGCTTCCCCTTGCTCCCCGCCGACCAGGGGCGACCTCCCCGCCGGACCAGTGCCCTCCCTGCTAGGCCGCCAACCAGGGGCGGCCTCCCCTGCCAGGCCGCCCACCAGGCCGGCCTCCCTTCCAGGCCGCCCACCAGGGGCGGCCTCCCTGCCAGGGCTCCCCCTCTGCTCAATTCCTGTCCGTCGAGTACGTGCAGGTCGTCATGATGATGTCACTGGGCCCCGCTTCTAGTTGATCTTCCCCGGCCTATAAATAGCCCCCAATGCCTCTTATTTTGGCAGACCAGAGGAGGAGACAAGGCCTAGGAGGAAAACTGCAGCTTGCCAGCAAGCTCTGCGGACTCAGTTTTCCAGTCCGCCCAGTCCTCCACAGTTGATCCAGCAAGCTCTGCGGACTCAGTTTTCCAGTCCGCCCAGTCCTCCACAGTTGAACCAGCAAGCCCTGCGGACTGAGTTTTCCAGTCCTCCACAGCTGCGGGCAGCCTCTTTTCCTTAGTCTCTGGCAACTCCTTCCCAAACCGCTAGCTTCCCCCTTTGTACCCTTTAATGCTTTTTCATGTAAAGGTGCACTAGCAAGCTGTAATCTTGTTTCTTGATTAGAGGAAAGCTCCGTCGCAAGAGTGACATTTAAGCCGCGACGGGCGAAGTCTGTTGTTGCCGCTGCTAGGGACCCCTCTCCTCATCTCTGTTCAGCAAGCCTTGCTCTCTGCTCAGCAAGCCTTGCTCTCTGCTCAGCAAGCTTGCCTCTGCTCAGCAAGCCTTGCTCTCTGCTCAGTAAGCCTTGCTCTCTGCTCAGCAAGCCTTGCTCTCTGCTCAGCAAGCTTGCCCTCTGCTCAGCAAGCCTTGCTCTCTGCTCAGACAAGCCTTGCTCCCTGCTCTGCAAGCCTCGCTCTCTACTCAGCAAGCTTTTTCTCTGCTAAGCAAGTTCTTCGCTGCTCCTTGAGCTTCTCTGTTGGTCGATCGTCATAGTAACTGTCTGCTCGACAGCTCCTGATCATCCTCCTCTTCTCATCAGCCTTCCCGGCTGCCCTCGGCCATCCTCTCCTCTATCCCCGCAAAACCCCTTGATAAGCGCTTGCTCCACTCTCGAGCACTCAGAAGCTTCCTTCTCCTTCCTCCTCTCCTAGCCTGTGAGACCGAACACCCCTCCGTGTTAGCTGTGCCCCGGTGCCGTTTTCGCGCATCAACAGTTAACACGCGACCTTCAGATCTGAACAGACAATGAAAACTGACAGTTAGCCATGACAGACCACCAACCAAACTGAGAACATTGCACCAAGTCCCAGTGAAGATCCTCTCTGGGAGGCCTTCGAGCAATTGCGCCGTGAGAATGCTCAGCAGTTCCAAACAATCAACAAAATTCTTGATGTAATCACACATCGATTAGACGCTCATCTAGCAACAGCTCCAGCTGCTCCAATCAACCCAACACCAAACATTAGAGCATCAACAAGCTTATTCTCAAACTTGCCCGCCGTTCTATCCTCCTTACACACCAACCTTTCCGCAAGGGCCTGCAGCCCCTTTGCGACCTCAAGATGAAGAGTTGCAGCTCGTCAAAACTTCTTCCGGGGAGTAGCCCGGGGAAGTCCTGCAAGATTTCCCAACTTTCAGGGATGTCATCCTTACCCACCAGCTCCTGTCTTTGCTCCTGCAACAAACTTTTCCCTTTTATTCCCCTGCTTCCTTTACAGCTACAGCTTATGCTCCCTTTAATCCTTATGCTGTGGGAGATCAGGAAGAGTCATCACCCTTTACCGAGAGCGTTCGCCATGAACCTACTCCAGCAAATTCAGAGAGCCCTGACTGCCAATCTACACTGGAGAGACTGATCCAGTAAAGCACCTTCAAGCCTTGAATAAGCCGTTGCTCTCAAAACCCTTCCAGATGCGACTAAGTGCAAACTTCTTGTCACTACCTTTGATGGGCAAGTGAGGGACTGGTTCTATGGCCTCCGTCCTCACTCCATCACTTCCTTTGCTGATCTGCGACGGGAGTTCTTGCTAAGGTTCTCTACCTCGACCAAGAGAAAGGGCAGCCCTGAAGCCCTCTTTGAGATCAAGCAGCATGGAAATGAAACTTGGTCTCAATTCGTTGATCGATTCCAAAGGGAAATCTTAGACATCGAGATTTCGATCAAGAAATGTACCGAGTGGCTCTTATCCACGGTCTCCGTGAAGGGCCTCTCAAATTTGAAGCCAATGTCCGAGCTCCAAGAACATACCAAGAGTTGATTGTCTTAGCCAACTCGTACATCTGAGACGAAAAGAGCAACCAGGCTTCGTCTGCAAGCTTATATCGGAGAAAGATCCTTCTCATAAACAGCCCCCGAGGTCTCCTCGGAAAGATTTCCCAACTAACTTAAGGAGGGAGAAAAGGTTTCAACGCCATCGATATTCCTTCCCGAGCCGTGATCGTGCTCAAGACCCATTACTGCCACTAGCTCCATCAACAAAGCAGCAGCAGTTCATCACCGACAAGACAACGACTTCAATGAGTCTGATCTCGACGAGGCCATGCAAGAAGTAATCCAGATTATGAAAGATAGGGCAAACTACAAGAAGCCTTATCGACCAGCCGATCAAAGTACTAGAGACTCTGAACCATACTGTGAATTTCACAAAGAGTTAGGCCACCTAATAGAAGTCTACCGAGCACTCCGCCAGCTTGTGCAAAGGATGTTCCGACAGGGTAAGATGCATGACCTGCTTCCCCAAGAAGATCGCCCTGATCCAGCAATCTCAAAGGGCAAAGAAGTTGCATATGTTCCTTGCTCCTCAAAAGGAGTGAAACCTAGTCGAAGAACCTCCTCTCCTCGTTGTTAACAACACTGTCGAATGTTTCGACGCCGACGACGAGGGTGTGCTTGGAAGGCTATTCTAAGCCAACAATGGACATCACTGCTCCACAAAGCTCCTCACAACCTTGATGGGTTATCTCAACTTTTGCCTTTACTCTTTTCAAACATTTCATTTTGCAAACACTTCTCAGTGTTCATTCTTGCTTTTCAACATAGCTTTTATCAGGGATCTTGTACTGACACAGTTCCCTTCTTGTGATGCTTCCTCTATCTTTTCTCTTTGCCAAAGAGATCACTACACCAATGAGATATCGCCAAGTCTGGAACGCTCCCTCCATGGATTGTTCTCTGGCACAACCGCTTCGACCACATATGGCGGGAGTATACCCATATGTGTAGTGAGAGCCGTTCAATCTATGACGTTGGGCTTCAGACTTAGGATCCTAGCCGGCATCTGACACAGAGTGCGTGCTAGGGGAGCCCCATGTGTTAGCTCTGCTGTGTTTCGCAAAGGATACATTACAGTTACGGTGATCTTTGCTGGACAAGCAATGACGATCAAGCGTAGCCTTATCTCTTTGATCATCTCACAACTGTGATGGCCGAACACTCTCTGGTACTCTCGATCAGTGCCTTCGCGGGTTCCATAACTCCACTGATCAATTCACAAACAAGCAATAGGCCACTTGGCGGCAACTAGTCTCATTGATCAGTGATGATTGTACCCGAGGCAAGAGAGCAGTGTATCTAGCGATCCTTCTCAGGATTTTCCTTGCTTTTCTCTTTTGTGCCCTCCTAGAGGATGCGCGACCAACCCGCTTTGAGTAGGACTATACTCGGGATGACCTTGTTCAGGCAAGCGATGCATAAGGCCCACAAGAAACACCTGTGGCAGCATTCAACCTTCTTTAGTCACTTCCGAGTATAACCCTCTTTTTATCAAACTGCCTTCTTTCACAGGTGAACAGATTGATCCGACCTCTCAAGAAGATTAGCAAACACCGCTTTGCTCGTACTCATCTCATATACATTGCTTGCTCAAGCTCTATCAGATGATGATTCACAGAGCTATTCTTTACTCTTATCAAAGTGCAATGACATCAAACATTGATCAAAGAATCTTACACTCCTTGATCACCAAGCCATGCTATTGCAATTTAGTTAAGATGGGCAGAATTCGTCAAGCTTTTTCTCTGCCAATATGATCATAGCTATCAACAGTCAGCGCTCGACTCGTTGATTTTGACTTCATGGCATCCTTAATATAACAAGAATATTGCTATTCTGGTTTGATCTTCATCTAATTGTCAGTAGAGTTCGTCAAGCATTTCCTCTCCTATTTAGTCAACGTCCACCTTATCTCATCAGCAGTTAACACCTGCTAGCCTCATCCAGATACTTGCAGTTTAGTTCATTTATGATATACATGCTGCTCATTCTTTTCTCTTTACAGCAATCAGCAGATACTTACAAGCTTCTTCACAGGTACTGCAGGCTATTTTTGTATCCCATTTTTTGCTTCCAACATCTCTTTTGCAGAGACTAACAAACGCTTGCAAGACCATTTCAGAACTCAATAAAAGACACGACTTCTTCGTTTTGCAAAGGCAAACTCAGGTACGCGTGAAGCGTACCTTCCATTAATGTCTTCACTAACTTTCCTTCGCAGGAAAAAGACAGGCAATAACAACCTTCTTAGGAGAGACATCAGGTTCTATCTCCCCTTGTCCCTTCTTCCTTTGGGGTGGATCACGATTTTCGTGGGTCTCCAACTTTTTCGAAGTTCCCTTCGGAACTTAAAAAGTGCGGAGATTATATTAACCCAAAAATCGGCGATCCTTCCCAAGGTAGCCAGCTGGCTAGTCGCGACCTTCAGATTCTCCTGATGTTCGCGACAAGTCCAAGTGTAGGCGGGCAGTTTTCCCTGTCCGCCTAGGTCGCCTAGCAACCGCATGTCCTGCGGGGCGGCGGGCTGTTCCCATAGCTCACCCTTGCAGGCCATGCGATTAGGTCTGCTAACCGTGCAACATTCTTCCTTGCAGGAGGCAACCTACATCAACAAGGGGCGATCTGTACGATCTATCCCTTCGGTCCGACAGGTCGCCCAACCAGCGTCAACCCTGGACCAATTCAACCGCCGCGGGCTCGGCGGACTCACACCCCGGCTCGCCATCAGATGGTTTCCTCCCCAAGAGGGGCAGCCTGCCCCTCAAGCCGCCTCTTCTGCCTGCCCAGTGGCAGCCTGCTCCTCGGACCGCCCCTCAGCAGCCTTAGCGGGCGGCCTGCTTCCCAGGCCGCCTCCCTTGCTGGCCCTTTGTCGGCCTTCAGTTCCCAGGGGCGGACTCCCCTTGCCAGGCCGCCCACCAGGGGCGGCCTCCCTGCCAGGCCGCCCACCAGGGGCGGCCTCCCTGCCAGGCCACCCACCAGGGGCGGCCTCCCCTCCCCCCACCAGGGGCGGGCCTTGCCAGGCCGCCCACCAGGGGCGGCCGCCCACCAGGGGCCGACCTCCCTGCCAGGCCGCCCACCAGGGCCTCCCTGCGGCCGCCCACCAGGGGCGACCTCCCTTGCCAGGCCGCCCACCAGGGGCGGCCTCCCTTGCCAGGCCGCCCACCAGGGGCGGCCTCCCCTTGGCAGCCTCCCTGCCAGGCCGCCCACCAGGGGCGGCCTCCCCTTGCCAGGCCGCCCACCAGGGGCGGCCTCCCTTGCCAGGCCGCCCACCAGGGGCGGCCTCCCCTTGCCAGCCGCCCACCAGGGGCGGCCTCCCCTTGCCAGCCGCCCACCAGGGGCGGCCCTCCCACCAGGGGCGGCCTCCCTGCCAGGCCGCCCACCAGGGGCGGCCTCCCCTTGCCAGGCCGCCCACCAGGGGCGACCTCCCCTGCCAGGCCCCACAGGGGCGGCCTCCCTGCCAGGCCGCCCACCAGGGGCGGCCGCCCACCAGGGACGACCTCCCCCTTGCCAGGCTGCCCACCAGGGGCGGCCTCCCTACTGCCGGCCTCCCTACCAGGCCGCCCACCAGGGGCGGCCTCAGGCCGCCCACCAGGGGCGGCCTCCCCTGCCAGGCCGCCCACCAGGGGCGGCCTCCCTGCCAGGGCCCCCTCTGCTCAATCCCTGTCCGCCGAGTCCGCGCAGGTCGTCATGATGACGTCACTGGGCCCCGCTTCTAGTTGATCTTCCCGGGCCTATAAATAGCCCCCAATGCCTCTCATTCTGGCAGGCCAGAGGAGGAGACAAGGCCCAGGAGGAAAACTGCAGCTTGCCAGCAAGCTCTGCGGACTCAGTTTTCCAGTCCGCCCAGTCCTCCACAGTCGATCCAGCAAGATCTGCGGACTCAGTTTTCCAGTCTGCCCAAGTCCTCCACAGTTGAACCAGCAAGCCCTGCGGACTCAATTTTCCAGTCCTCCACAGCTGCTGGCAGCATCTTTTCCTTAGTCTCTTTTCTTAGTCTCTGACAACTCCTTCCCAAACCGCCAGCTTCCCCCTTTGTACCATTTAATGCTTTTTCATGTAAAGGTGCACTAGCAAATCTGTAATCTTGTTTCTTGATTAGAGGAAAGCCCGTCGCAAGAGTGACATTTAAGCCACGACGGGCGAAGTCTGTTGTTGCCGCTGCTAGAGGCCCCCTCTCCTCTCTCTGCTCAGCAAGCCTTGCTCTCTGCTCAGCTAAGCCTTGCTCTCTACTCAGCAAGCCTTGCTCCTCTGCTCAACAAGCTTGCCCTCTGCTCAGCAAGTCTTGCTCTCTGCTCAGCAAGCCTTGCTCTTTGATCAGCAAGCTTGCCCTCTGCTCAGCAAGCCTTGCTCTCTGCTCAGCAAGCCTTGCTCCCTGCTCAGCAAGCCTCGCTCTCTGCTCAGCAAGCTTTTTCTCTGCTAAGCAAGTTCTTCGCTGCTCCTTGAGCTTCTCTGCTGGTCGATCGTCATAGTAACTGTCTGCTCGAACAGCTCCTGAATCATCCTCCTCTTCTCATCAGCCTTCCTGGCTGCCCTCGGCCATCCTCTCCTCTATCCCCGCAACCCCTTTGACAAGCGCTTGCTCCATTCTCGAGCACTCAGAAGCTTCCTTCTCCTTCCTCCTCTCCTAGCCTGTGAGACCGAACACCCCCTCCGTGTTAGCTGTGCCCCGGTGCCGTTTTCGCGCATCAACAGTCAGCGAGAAGATTTTTTTCCCGGCGAGCTCGCAGACAAGCCGAGTTCCCATTATGGAGAGCTCCTTTGTTGGCCTGCCTAGTTTTGGGGCTCACATCCTGGGACATAAGAACTTGTTCAGTGTTGGGTCTACCTCATCGGATAAGGGCGCCGTACACAATCCCCGCTCTTTGCGAGCACTCTAAGAATTGGTCCGAAAAAAATCATCCAAACCTTGTTCAGCGAGGTGTCTTCCCGCCGAGCCCTGTGATGCCAAATTTCCACCTTCCTATAAATAGGGGGCATGGGCTTCTGCAATCCACTCTTTTGACGATGGTTGCCGAGAAGAATAAGAGCTCGCCCCTTAAGACAATGATTGCCCTGTCTACCAAGAAGGTCACACCCGTCCACAAGGCTTGTCGTATTCCTGATGCCTAAGAATTCCTCAAGAATAAGCTCGTCACAGTTTGGGACCGTTCCCCCTCAAACGCTTCTGAGGCACGATAGGCTGCGGCAAGCGTTGATAGGAAACATGTCGAGGTGTGATCCTCATAGTTTCTAGTGTTGAGCAATGCTGAGCTCCTTGGAGAGGGAGTCAAAACCCCCCGAGAAGAGGGTTCTCCCCTGTCACCAATGAATAGCTTCTGAAATAACATACAAGCAGGATGCACCCACATCCAAGCGAGAAGTGCCCGCATCCAAGCATCTGCCCATGCATCCAAGCAGGTGGCGCCGATTTTCGATGCTCCCCTACAGACTGCGCCCGCATTCAGGCATGCTGCCCCCGTGCTCAATGCTCTCATGTTGTCTGCGATCCATAGGTAATCGAGTTGCGCCCACATCCTAGTAGGCTGCACCCGTAGGAAAACCAGCATGGCCCAAGCTAGGGTTGCTAGGGCGCAGCCCGCAAAAGAAAATAACAAAAACCAGCATAACTCTTTCGAATTAATAAAAGAAGTTTTCCCTAATTTGAGCTTACTCATAATCCAATTATCCAAGTAAATAAAACCATCTTTTTTTTAAAACCTCCTCTTTGTCAAATTATATTAAGTTGTGTTTAATACTGTGAGCTGTCAGTGATACAACTCAACATTAAGTAGCTCTTAGTAAGATAGTAGTAGAATAACACAATCATTTTAGCAGATGCATCAATAATAAATAGAGAGCTAAAACCCAAACAACTACAAAAAAAGCACCTACTTTTTATTCAAGGATTTTAGAATTTTAATCATGCAAACATTTATGCTCCGTTTGGCACGGCGGTGATGGTCATAAACATGGGGGATTAAATTGTCATTCGTTAACACCCACCTAAAGAACTCCACCCACTTTAACATATGATGCTTGTTAGGTGATCCTTAGTAATTTTTAATGAATCATATATTTGATATCACAACCATTGCCACAATTTGCACCGAGATCGCCAACAACCCAAGTAAACAACAGCTAGCTGTTAGAGGAAGATAATGGTGGAACTATTTAACAAAAGTCAATTTCGAAACAACAACACGTCAAGCTAGAAATTTTGGGTTAATAGAAAGGGTGGTTTATCGGGGCATCCCATGCAAGCTCTCGAAATTACAGGTTGCATCCCTTCATGTTCTAATTTGTTTTTTTTTAAATGGCTTGATTTTACATTCCATAACATGCATTCACAAAAATACCCCACGAGCTCCCCTCCCCCCTCCAGGGGATATTTTTGTGCATGCATGTTATGGAATGTAAACTCAAACGAGAGGTTTATGTAGTGGCTTCCACATTGAGAAGCGTTGGTAGGGCAGATGCCTACAGAAAGAGAAACGTTGTTCTTTAGGAACCAGTAGAGGCTGAAGTTTGGATGGACAGGACTCAAAAGTCTTGCTTCTGCCTCTCCTGGAGCATTATGGACACTCCCTTGACCATGTTGGATTTTGCAGCATCAAGAAGAGGATCTGATTGTAAAGCCTTGTCAAAGCAGTTTATCGCATCTTGCCACCTGTCCTCCGCCGCATAAACCAGGCCAAGATTGTTATGCGCCGGCGCATAGCCAGGACAAATCTCCAAAGATTTGGCAAACATCATTTTTGCGCATTCAAATCTTCTTTGCTGCCGAAAGAGATTTCCGAGGTTTGAGAGGATAGAGTGAGCTTGTTGAGGAGTGGCCAACGATAGTGCATGCTTGTAAATCTGTTCAGCTGAGGACGATTCATCAGAAAGTTGCAAAGCAACACCTGCACAAAAAGCATTCAGTGTGAAGTTCACTACATTTTCACACTAAACTAAAAAAAACAAACAAAAGCCCCAGAACTTGAAAATAAAAAAAGATTTTGCTTGAACGCTTTATTATTATGAGCATATAAAATCATTTTAAAAGATGTCCGAAATATCCATATTGTTCTCAACGTGTGCTGTCATCAGAACAGCTTCCTTGAACGACACAAGTGATGCAGATTAACTGTGAAGCAGAACGGTCCTATATGACAACAAAATGTGAGCGAAACTCCTACGTGCAATCATGTATGAATCTGCTACGCCCTCGGATGACGTCCAGCTATCTGGGCGTCAATATGCGCGCAGGTGGAAAGAGGAGACAAGCGACAATGGGGCTGAACCAACCGGTTCAGCCCCCCCTCACTAAGGCCGACGGTTCGGGGTTGAACCACCCGGTTTAGCCCCATGTGTGTGTGTGTGTGGGGGGGGGGGGGGGGGGGGCTCTTGGCCCCGGGTATAAATATTCCTGGGGTGATTCTCTTGGTTCATCATGCAAGTACAAGACATTCTTCTCCTCCCTCCTTCAAACCCTAATTTCTATCTCTTCTTCCTCTAGATCTCTCTCTCTTCTCCCTCTATATCTCTATCTCCTCCCTAACATTTGGTATCAGAGGATCGCTCCTCCGCCATGGTCACCACACGCACGCAAGAGGAAATCAACCGATTGGAAACCCTAAAAGAAAACTACGTTGGATTGACGGACTCGGTGGCCGCCATCGAGGAAAATATGAGGGCGTCGACGTAGCGAAGAACGGTTCGACGCTCGGATGGATGAAATTAAGGCATTGCTAGCGCAAAATCTGAAGGGGAAAGCAACGGCGGCGAAGAAACCGGTGGATCTACGCAATCGAGACCGGAGACGGCGGGATCCCACCCGGCGGTTCCGACGGGAGCGGAAGCAGCGACCGCGGCTGGGTAGGGCCGCGGCTGGCAGGGCGCGGCCGGCGACCGGTTCCGCCCGAATCCGATCGGCGCGGGAACCTCCCAGGGCGGAACCGGGGACCCCTTCGCGGGCCGCGCCCCATGGCGGCATGGCGAGGAGGAACCGAGAGGGGTCGGGCGACCTCCAGGGCAGGCCAGGTTTCCTCCGGGGGGGGGGGGGGGGGGGAACGGGAGGGCTTCTCCCTCACCCGCGGGGTTTTGGACCGCAAAGAGGCTTCGGGGCTGGCGTTTCGTGGGGCGGCCTCCATCCTCCGTTGGGGGGAATGCATCAACACGGATATCCAGGCGATTTTCCCAAACCGAGAGAGCAAACGAGACCAGCGGGCTATAGACATGAGCAGGGGTGGCACGGAAAAGCCGCTCCGCGGGCATACATTGCCCCAAAGTTAATCCGCACGAATTTCCTTAAATTCAACGGGGGGGGGGGGGGGGGGACGCGTTGGAGTGGGTGCAAAAAGCGGAGCTTTTCTTCAGTTATCAGGATGTCCCCGAAGGACAATGGGTGCAACTCGCGTCATTCCACCTCGAAGACGACGTCATTCAGTGGACGCAGTGGTTTTTACGAGGCCGGGACATCCTGATGATCAAGTGGAAACACCGTGGCACAGAGTACCGTCCTGAGATACTTGTCAAATGGAAGCATCTAATCGCAGCTCACAATACTTGGGTGGATTTGATGGAGTTCCGGGAGCTCTACCCGGACTACCACCTTGGAGACAAGCTAGTTCTTGATGGGGAAGAGAATGTTATGCCCCCGGATGACGTCTAGTTATTTGGGCGTCAATATAGGCAAGCGGAAAGAGGAGACAAGCGACAACGGGGCTGAACCAACCGGTTCAGCCCCCTCTCACTAAGGCCGACGGTTTGGGGCTGAACCACCCGGTTCAGCCCCATGTGTGGGGGGCTGGCCGGCCCCCTCTTGGCCCCGGGTATAAATATTCTCAGGGTGGTTCTCTTGGTTCATCATGCAAGTACAAGGTATTCTTCTCCTCCCTCCTTCAAACCCTAATTTTTATCTCTTCTTCCTCTAGATCTCTATCTCTTCTCCCTCTAGATCTCTATCTCCTCCCTAACAGAATCCGATGGGTTACTTGCAAGAAATGATATTTATAAAACTATATTAATTTGTTTGGCCACAGAGTCAAAGCTTTCAAATAAGGAAACACATAAGTGGAGTATAAGTGCGAGAGTGCGCAAAAACAAATATAAAAACAAAAACAATTGAAACAAAACTTACAAACCACTATCTCTACAAATAGAGAACAATCATGAGACCCAATGCTAAAAGAAAACACACACACCTTGAACTCACACAATATTGAAAGGGGAGCGCTGTTGGGAAGGCAAAATCACGATTCAGGGCTGTTTTCAGACCTCAAGAGCAAGACCCAATTACTGGACAGTGATGACGACTGCTGGAATGAGTTGGAGAGCCTCGGCAATGGATGCAGCGGCCAGCAAACAGCAGCTGATAGGAGCTGTCCAGGGAGCAGGACAGCAGCCCAGACTCTGCTGGATGGGTGTTTAAATGGTTGGCAGCAGGTATCCAGGAGGTAGATGGCTGCTGGAGGGCTTCCTGGAGATGGTACCAGGCTGTATGGAGAAGGCTAGGAGGCTGCAGGATCCTCCCAGGACAAAGGAGTAGCAGAGAATAAGGGATTGGAGTTGGAGCGGGGGCTGAAGGGTGCGGCCAGGGGAAGGGGTTTGGCGTTTTCCCAGGGCTGGGCTGAGATGGGGGAGGGGGTGACTGGAAATAACTGATGACAAGAGGCTTAGTTAGGAAATTAGAGGTGGCGCCACGTGAGGTTAGGAGGAAGGGAAATGGGGGCTGGTTGTGAAGAATGTGGGCAGCAGTTTTTAGAAGGGTGTGGCTCGGGTAATAGGGATTAGGAGGTAGTTGCCTTGGTCCTTTTAATTAGATGGGGAGGTTAAAATTGTGGTTCCACGTGAGAAAATTTAGGAGGGGAAATGGGGAGTGGCTGTGAGGATTTAGTGGAGGGAGTGGGTCTTAAATTTAGGATTGATTCCTAAATTTTAGGGAGTGGAGTGGAGGAAGGTAGTTATGAGGTAGTTGTGGTGGTTATGTAGAGGTGGGGAGGTGGCTTGCCGGAGGTGGTCGTCGGAGAAGCGGCCGGAGGTGGTGGTGCTCATCGGAGGTGTTTTCCGGCGATCGCCGGAATACTAGAAAATGGAGGAAATTTGATGGAGATGGTGGTGGTGGTGGGTGGCCGGATAAGTTCTCCGGTGATCGCTGGAGGTGAATTTTCGGGGGCTGTTTTTTGGAGGTGGAGAGGGGAAAGTTTTGTGGATGGGGAAATTGCCCTTAGTGTCCGGTGGCTGGTTCGGAGGGGGTAGATGCCGTGGCTACTGGCTATTTTGGAGGTGGAGAGGGGAAAGTTTTGTTGAGGGGGGAAGTGGAGGGGTGGTGGAGTGGCCGGCAAAGGGGGAGGAAGTTGAACCGAGAGAAACCGTAATTTTCATTAATCCAAAAACAGGTTTTACACATACATATAGAAGACCATGAGGTCCAAAGAACCAAACTACCCCCACACCGAGAATAATAAAATAATGACGACTTGTAAATAAATATTACCAAATACAACTCTCCCCCTCAAGTCGGACGAAAGATATCAGTCATCCAAAATTTTTGAATATCATCGATAAACACATTACTTCCCAAGGCTTTGATGAAGACATCTGCCAATTGATCTTTAAAATGGACAAAAGGTGTGATCACAATCTTTTTATCTAAGGGTCCGTTCGGCTCCCTGGAATTGGAATTGTAGAATTGAAATTCATCTAATTCCAATTCCAGTGAGAATTGGAATTGGTCTGAATTCCAATGCAGTTGTTCAGCTGCAGGATGGATTTCTAGAATTGGAATTGAAATTGGTTTATAATTTCTTTTTTTCTCATGTCAGCAGGATTGGGCGACATGACAATTTGAAGTTGGAGTCTTGTGTCACTCAGGACGAAATTATTGCAACAAAACCAAGTGGTGGTTGGAATTATTCCTTTACAATCTCTAAGAAAATATAGAAGTTGACAAAAAAGAAACACAACGCCAGAGAAATCAACTTCAAGTAGTGTACCAACAATTAATTATGATCGAACAACGACGGCGAGATCGGACGATGATGACGAGATCGGGTGACAGCGACGAAATCGGGTGACGGCGACAAGATCGGTCGACGATGGCGAGATCGGGGGCGTGATCAGGCGGCGACGACGAGATCGGGCAGTGGCGGCGGTGAGATCGGGCGGATGCAGCGATATCGGGCGGTGGCAGCGAAATCGGGTGGCTGCGGTGGTGGCGGCGAGATCGGGCGGCGACGGCGGCGAGATCGGGCGGCGGCGGCGACGAGATCGGGCGGCGACGGCGGCAAGATCGGGCGGCGGCGGTGAAATCTGTTGTCGGCGGCGAGATCGGGCGGCGGCGGCGGTATCAGGTGACAGCAGTGAGCAGTGGCGAGATCGGACGGCAACAACGAGATCGGGCGGCGACGGCGAGATCGGGCGTCGGCGGAGAAATCGGGCGGCGGCGGCGAGATCGGACGGCGGCAACGAGATCGGGCGACGACGATGAGATCGGACAACGACGACCATAGTAAAAAACTGAATTCCATGAAATATCTGTCTTTACCCTAAGAATTGGTCATAATACAAAATTGAAATCCATGAAATTGGACCAATTCCAATTTCGAGGGAATTCCTAACATCCGAACACTGGAATTGGAATTCTGTTGCCCCAATTCCAATTCCCAATTCCCAATTCCAAGTCCAGGGGGCCGAATGGACCATAAGTGATCATTGATAAAGTGTCGATCAACTTCAACGTGCTTTGTATTGTCATGCTGGACAGGGATATGAGCTATACTAATAGCTGTTTTATTATCACAAAACAAGGAGAAAGGAGTGGTTTCGAAAAAACCCAAATCTTGTAAAACAGTACACAGCCAGAGACCCTTACACAGGCCTTGTGACATAGCACGATAATCTGCTTCGACACTTGATCTAACCACCATATTCTGCTTCTTACTCCGCCAGGTAACCAAGTTTCCACTAACAAAGAACAGTATCCTGTTGTGGATTTTCGGTCATCACGACATCCAGCCCAATCGACATCAGTAAAGACCTCGATCTTCAAGTGGTTGTTTTTGGAGAATAGGAGGCCACGACCAACGACTTTCTTCAAATACCGTAACACACGAAATGCTGCCTTGATAACTGATCCTGGGAGCGTGCATATATCTGCTCAGAACCGCATAAATAATATTAGGGCGAGTGTGAGATAAATATATAAGTTTCCCAACCAATCTCTGATAGCGCGATACATCAATTCGATCGCCATCAACATCTTCTGCAATCCCATGATTTTCTTCCATAGGAGTGTTCGCATGAACACAACAAAGCATCACAGTCTCCTTCAAGAGATCTAATATATACTTACGTTGGGGTATGAAGATTCCCTGAGTAGATCTAGTCACCTCAATATCCAGGAAGTACCATAATCTTCCCAAGTCTTTCATCTCAAATTCAGCAGATAAGAGGGACTTCAGATTAGCAATCTCGTCTGTATCATTTCCGGTGGTCACAATGTCATCCATGTAAATAATAAGAACCACAACTCTCAGATCACATCTCCGGATAAATGTATTGTGGTCATACTGTGCCAGTTTGTATCCAAATTTGAGCATAGCCACGAGGAACCTGCCAAACCAGGCCCTAGGTGACTGTTTCAAACCATATAAGGAACTCCTTAGGCGGCAGACAAACCCTTTAACTCTTTTCTTCACAAAACCAGGAGAGAATTTCATGTACACCTTTTCATCAAGCTCACCATGGAGAAATTTATTCTTAACATCCAGTTGATGGAGATCCCAATCCATATAAGCAACGCACGATAAGAACACCCGAAGGGAATCCATCTTTGCCACAAGAGCAAAGGTCTTCTGGTAATCTACTCCCTGAGTTTGAGTGTATCCTTGGACAACCAGCCGTACCTTATACCGCTCCACCTTACCATCTTGATTTTGCTTAACAGAGAAGACCCACCTTGAACCAATGGCTTTCTTGTCAGGAGGCATATGAAATATCCCATGTGTAATTCTTGTCCAAGGCAGACACCTCATCTTGCATAGACCGAGTCCATACTGACACACCCAAAGCTTCCCGCAAGTCTTAAGAATAACAACTAAGGAGAGAGAAAAAAACAAAAGCCTGATGGGCCGGGATAAGATGGCGGTAAAACACATGATTAGAAATAGGGTGTTGAGTACAAGTAGTTTTACCTATAAGCAATGCAAGCTCAGCATCATCGGAATCTGAGGTTGAAGTGGACATTGGTAGAGGTGGAACTCTAGTAGCCTATGTACCTGCGAAACGACAGTGTCATACAGGAGGAAAAGGGGATATCAAAAGAGAGGTAAGGGGATTGGGTAAAGGTACCAAGATAGGAGCCATGAGAACCGCAGGAGGAGACTGAGGCGGAGTAGAAGGAGAGGAAGAGGAACATACGTGGAGTGAGCATCAGTATTACGACTACTCCCCCCTGACGAAGAGAGTGAGTCGAAGGTAGAAAATAAGATCCCCCCTCCCTGAAGGTAATATCCATAGTACAAAACATACGTTTGGACAGAGGATGGTAACACTGACACCCTTTCGCGGTGGAGGAATAACCAAGGAAGACACGACGTTGAGCCCGGGAGTCAAGTTTGTCCCGGTGAGATTGATGGACATGTACAAAACAGACACATCCAAAGACACGGGGTGCCAGATGAGAGGTATGGACAACAGTTGTGGTGGAGAGACGGGTGAGGAGTGACAAGAACACGGGAAGGAAGCCGGTTGATAAGATGTGTAGCGATGAGCACATCACCCAAAAAGGACTTAGGAAGGTGCATAGTGGTTAGAAGACAGCGAGCGACGTCAAGACGGTGCCGGTTTTTTCGTTCGGCAACCTCGTTTTGGGTATAAGTGTGAACACAAGTTGTCTGATGGATGACACCATGACTGGTAAGGTAAGAGCCAAACGCACTGTAACACCCCAAATTTGACAACAGAACTTTTGGTTGCTATCGCCAGACGACAGTGGGTATCGCCGACGGCGAAAGCAGTAGCACTCGACGCCATGAAGCGTTGAGTGAGCTTAACACACTCGACGCCTTTCGACGAATCGTTGAGTAATAGACTATTGCGTGACGATAGTGGGTATCGCGCGGCGATAGCCCAGCTCTCAACGCTCTCAACGCCTTGAAGCGTTGAATGAACTCAACGCACTCAACGCCTTAAAGCGTCGACGCCGTAAAGCGTTGAGTGAGCCATCAAAACGACGACAGTGGATATCGCCAGGCGATAGTGCCACGTCTGCTAGACACGTGTCAGATGGCCGGACGACGGCCGATGAGCGGTGGTTGACTTGGGTCAAGGAGGTTACTCTCGCTATCGCCAGGTGATAGCCGATATCGCTCGGCGATATCCTTTTGTTGACTATTCAATCGAAATCGTGGCCTTTGCTCCCTTTTGATGAAATGATCCTGTAGCTGAGATTAATCGCAAGGCCACTTATGCAGAGGAATAGAGGGATGAGAACTCATTCTCTTCTTCTTACTCTCTCTCCTTCTTTCATCCAAGTTCTTGAGAGAAAGAGCTAAGGGTTGGAGCTGAGCTTGAAACGCTTGGTGAAGGAGATCCAGTAGACGGAAGCAAGATCCGAGGCTTGGTTCGTGAAGAGGAAAGCGCGGTGCTCCTTTCCAACCGGACAAAAAAGCGGTCATCGCTACAAGGGTAACGATCTTCCTTCTTAGACAAGTGAAGTCCTTCTTTTGACATATGCATGGAATCCTCCACCAAAAGGTGGAAAAGCGAAGGGAATTCCTTTGGGTCGATTCGTGAAATCTCTAGTGAGTCTTGCATATAGATCCGAAAATGTGTAGTACGGAATAGACATGCTGTGTGAAGCCCATCTGAACAGGTTGGTCTGGATTGATGATATTTATTTTGCGTGCCGAAAAAGACTCCGAGTATAAATGAGTAGTTTACGGGGTCTGCGGGGTTGTACCTGTGAACTGAAAGTAGCATGAAGTACTGGAGTTGCACTCCAGAAAAATACCCACAAAATACCACAGTTTGAATGACTGTTAGATATCGCCGTGCGACAGTGAGTATCGTCAACGGAGATAGCTCTTGGTGAGCTATTTGTGCTGTGTGCTGTAAAAGTCCAGTGTTTCTGGCACTGCAGGATGCTGCAGGGTTTTGGGTTGAGTTTGGGCGCAGAAAGAGAACTTCTGTTGGTCCCGCCCAGCGATCGTGATGAACGCTGGTGATAACTCCTTTTTGATTGTCAAGCCTGTCTCTGGGAGACTGTGAGGCTAATCTGTGGGCTGCAAGCTCTAAAAGGCCAGTGAGCCGAACAGACAAGGGGAAGCCGACTCGCGTCAGTCTAGACATTAAATTGACGATTTGAGCAAAGGGCAATATCTGAACTGTATCCGCGTTATGGTTGTCTAACTCGAGTGCCTAAGTTATTGACGTTCGTTACGATCGCATAATGAGAGTCTTAGATTGTATGCCGTCAAGACTAAAGTCTCAGGCCGGGGGCCGTAGAGACTATAAATGCTCAAAGTTAACCATTATGTCTGGTACCTCTGAACGGTGGTGGGACCCTGGCAACAGGTACACCAAAAATGTGCCCTGAGTGCACGGAACGTTTGACCGTTAAGACATTCGTTTGTGATATATTGAATTGTGCTTGAGTGCACGTTCTTGTGATATATCTGCTTGTGAAAATGCTATGTCTGCAGGGAAGGAATACCTCTGCCCCAGAAAAGGGGTAGAGTCGTTATAAATTGGTCAGCTGAACGCTGACCGTTGCCTTGTTTGCCACCCTTGTGGTGAATTGTCCTTGTGCAGGTGCTGGAGAGCCGAGCGGGAAATAGCGGGCTGAAGCCGTTGCTGCTATGCTGTCCCTCGAAGGCTGAGCGAAGAAGTTTTATTGTTTTCATGTGTGACCGGCCTGTGCTTCGATGTTTGTAAACCACACCTGTGAAGTGTAATTGTAAGACCTTAAGACTATAACTTTTGTGTATTTATAAGTGACATTTCTGTTATATATATAAATGATATGATTTATATATAGTGGACATTCAATTGGTATGAGTTCATGCAACCTTAAAGTTTCCGCTAGAATACTCTGAGTTAGGGCGCGAGTTGTCTTTGATATTAAAATACAATTCTGCTGCCTGTTTGTGGAATATGGTGTGGGGGCCCCGGCGGACCCTCTATTATATTTCATGTGACGGACGAAAACGTTACAATTTGGTATCAGCTTGTCTTGGTCTTCCTCATGCGAATTCGTGGTCGAATTCTTTTGAGATGTAGCGAGCACATGTAATTACGACCGTTATAACATAAATGAATTCAAGAATGTCCACTAAGGAATGAAAATACACCTGTTTGAGGAACCCGCGCGTTCCTACAAAGTCGTTGTTGCTTTTGCAAAGTCCTTAAAGTGTGTCTTTTACACGTATAAGTGACTCGAAGTGGTGCGGGGCAGTCTAAGCCCCAACGTTCTGTTGAGAGTGCGACACCAGCTGAGGTGCCCACACCTCCTCCTTCTGTGGAGACAGTGCGCTTAGTTGCTGAGGCGTTGTTTGCAAAGATACAAGCACACCTACTGGGCAGGCGCAGCCTGCAGTGGTGCCAGTACAGGTTGATGTGAGGCCAGAACCTGTTGAGGCTGTGGTAGATCTACGAGCAGCGGAATGACAACTGAAGCAGTTCATGAGTTTCAGTCCTCCTACGTTCGCGGGGGCAGGGTCCCCAACGCTGGCAGAGGACTGGCTTGCGCAAGTCAAAAGAATTTTGACGGCAATAAGAACTGAGGAGTAACAAAAAGTTACCTTGGCCACTTTCCTGTTGGAAGGAGAGGCTCGGCTTTTGGTGGGACGAAATGGAGCAGCACCACTTAGCAAACAAACAACTAATGGAGGTCTCGATAGAGGAGTTTTCACGACAGTTCTTAGCAAAGAACCTGCCGTCGTCACAGCTCATAGCCAAGAAAAATGAGTTCCAGCATCTAACTCAGAGAGAAAGTAGTGTCGATACCCACTTACATGAATTTACAAAGTTGGGACGTTATGCGGGGTCTACCTTTGCTGAAGAAGAGCGAAAAACCAACAGGTTCTACGAAGGGCTGCGGGATAAGCTGAGATTTCTGCTCTCGAGTTCAGTGAATCAAGGGTTTTAAGCATTGGTGGATATGACTCGTGCGTTGGAGAAAGATATGAAAATGGTGCAGGGCAAGAGGAACTTGGCGGTGACAAACTCCGAGTTTAAAGTGCCGCATCATGGGATATCTGGTTACCGCAAGAGATGGAGTAAGAAGTCCAAGTCTTCTGGACAGGCTTCCTCTACTGTTGCTTTTGGAGGCAACTTTTGGGCAAGACCCGCATACATGTTATGCCCGTGCAAGCCAGGACACTTTGCCAGTGACTGTCGGAGTGGTCCTCAAAGGTTGAGAAGAAGGTATGAGCACCTATGCTGAAAAGAAAAGACGATGAAGTCCACTGCGTCCCACTATGCTCAGCTCAACCGAGGGTGTACAACCTTGGCCAACAGGAGGGCATAAAGCAAAGTGACGTCGTCACAGGTACGAGTTAAGATACTTGTTTAAGCAAAATTGATGCGAAGAATGTTACAAAATAGGGCGTAGCCGACTCCTATTTGCCCAAGCTCCGACCTCCGACCGGTCGTCAAGGATAGAAAAACTGGCCACAAAGCCGCAGCAGGAGGTCCCACCGCTTACCCGGAAGGTCACAGAGAGCTTCCTCAAAGCAAAAGCTGGGCTTGGAGTTCCTCAGAAGACGATTGCCAAGAATCCTCCCAGAGTCTGAAAAA